>JASPKZ010007177.1:700000-905000 GCA_030220185.1 Diploptera punctata
TAATAATCAGACAGTATTTGAACATGTTGGTTTACATAACCCAAAATACTATCAATTGTGTTACACTATTTACTGTTCGTCCTTAAATTAGGTCTATTTTTTCACCCAATAAACCTATTTGAGTTTCCAGGTTAATAACTAGGCCTACGTTTATTTTTGTAATTAATTATAATCACATATTTTTCCTAGTTTATTTTTTAGAAATCATAAAAAATAATGGTCTAAAATAAATCATTACATCTATTATTCGTGAATATAATGTGTATTTTGTGGTAGTAATATACGTTGGCATGCGGCTCCATGGCGCAAACGGTTAGACCCTCGCTTCTCGTTCCGAAACGGAACTTGGCCAGGTTTTTCTCGCGGTTTCTCCCGTTTTTCCCTGCCAATATTTCATTACACCGTTTCTCCATATTCATCTCATATATTTCGTTCATTTGCCTCTGTGATTGTGCGTTAGGCGTGGTCAGCCGGCATTCTTGTCATTCACAGACCTCTATATAAGGGATTCATCTCATCTCCGCGAACTTCAAAGGGTCCACTACGAAAACTTAGAAAATCGCCAAATACAGTAACCACCGAGGCGAGATCTCTGATTGGCTCACGGGATACTTCACAAGAAAGCTAAAAATAACAATTTTAATAATATTAAAAGACCAAAACGCAACATTAATCAACTCCAACAGCAAAAAACATTTATTTAAAATATATAAATAAATAAATTCGAAATTAAAAACATTAAAAGACCGGTCGCGCTTCTCGACCAATGAGTGATCAAGCTAGCCTAGAGTGCTACTTAACGAAATAAAGCTGCTTACCGACGCAAAATTTAAGAAAAACATAGCTAAATAAAACATAGTTTGAATTCAAAAATAATAAAATAATAATAAACAAAATCAAAATCAAACCCGTGACCGGGTGCTTGCTGCTGCTGGTCATCCAAAGTCATCCATCAACATCACAACCAACTACTATTACTGACTAACTAGCCGGGACAAATGGACTGTGTCTTGGAACCCGGGGCTCCACATCATCAGTGGGCCGAAGAAATGCTCACCACCAGCTATTCTAATAGCTGGCCGTCATAGATGTTAAATTTTGGGCAGACGAGGTTAGGAGAGAACTCTAAAAGATTGGGATGGGTTGGATATGGGAAAAAGGGACTGAGAATCGCAAGAACGTGTGGAGAAAAATAAGGAGGAGGTACTTAGATATAAACCAACAAGATACTTTCGCCGAATGTAAAGGAAAACGCTCACTGTGTTTACAAAGAGACCTAAAACACGTTTGGGGAAAAGAATCTTATATACTCGACCTAGGATTTAAAGAGAGATCAGGGCTTGCTTGCTTTAGGCTAGGGGCATGGAAATTTCTAAAAAATAGCGACGATCACGATATGCGAATATGTCCAATGTGCGGAAACTTTGAAGATGAGATACATATATTAGGAAAATGTGATGATTTAGAATATTGGAGACGTCAGTTATTACCGGAAAGATTTCTAAATTCAAAACGGGAAAGATTGGCATGCTACGAGTTATTGGTAAATCCAGAAAATTGGATAAACCTGGGTAAATTTCTGGACAAAACGCAGAAAATAAGAACAACACTCATTCATGAATAAATATATGTTATCAAATGCAATACCATTAATTCTTAATAATTATACATAACTTAATTAGTGTATAATGCTATTGTATTATTATGTAATTGTAATATTATTGTGTTTTCTTTATGTAATTATAATGTTGTTGTTTTTTGTTTGTTTTTCTTTATACTATTACCAATTATTACTTTATTGTAACGGACTGTCAACAGCACGTACGGCTTACTGCCCGTGCGACCCATATTTGTAAATAATACTGTAAATATCTTACTTTTAGTCTAATAAAGTCCTACTACTACTACTAGCTGGTCGCAGGTCTACTCCTAACCCATCTCATTCCTCGACCCGACCCTGAGTTGGACATGAGTTGTGGTATTATTATAAGTTCGCAGATATTAATTACGAATTCATCATCATCATCATCACTCCAGGGATTAGGCAATTGCCCGTTCCGACTTCATAATGCATCAGCCCAACGTCTTCTAGGTCTTCCAACATCACGTCTTCCTCGTGCTTGATAATTTCTTGCTAACAATGGATATCTCTCCTTACTCATTACATCCATATGATCAATCCATTTCTGTCTGTAATTCGTGACCTTATCCAATAAAGGCTGTACTTTCAATTCTTCTCTTATATCATTTCTTATTCTATCAAGTCTTGTACATCCTTTTACTTGTCTTAGGAACCCACGAATTCCTTATGGTAAATATAATTCTTCTTTATTTTGATTCAACCTTCCTCTTTTTTAAGTATTTTTACATGCCCCACGCCACATGCCGTTATTGGAGCATGAGCTGTTGGGAGAGGATTTTTAAACTCTTGATCATATTCATATTTGTTGTTGGGGACCTACATTTTGGGTTGAAAATGTACGACCTTCTTAGGAAAATATTTGTGTACTAAAATGTATTGATACTTTTTTTTAGAATGGTGAATATTGATCTGATTTTCACACATTACAGAGGGGACTATAAAATTCACATTTTCCTTTATTATTTGTTACCTAAAATTTATAGATATGTTGCTATATAATAATAGGAACTGTTGGTCTGTTTTGATACAGTACATAAGGGACGTGAAATGATACTACTATTTACTTTATAATTTATTGATCCAAGATCTGTTTTTGCACAGTTTATTTTAAATAGACGAAACGAAATACACTTTTTATTGGTAATATTCTAGAATTGAGAACATTGCAGACACGTATTAGCGTATGTACATAATTAAAATATACTAGATAAAAAAAAGTTCAATTTCACGTCCGTTAAGTTTCGTCTAAAATCAGACCAGTAGGTCCTGTTCACCATCTTTATGAAGTAATGCAACAATGAATCTCTTTATATTTTTTCCTGAGAAAATCTTACATTTTCGATCCAAAAATAATAATACTTTTCTTTTGTTTTACTGTATTTGCCATAAGGAATTCACACTTAAAATCTCCACACTTCTTACTTTCATCACGTTTTTTTAATATAATTTTTCTATTGTATCATCACTCTCAGTATTTCTCCCTCCTCTTCTTCTCCTCTCTTTTAGGCATCTACCTTTGTTTCTTTTTTCGTCCTAGTTTCCTAGTTCTGTACTCATTTATTCTAACTTCTTATCCATTTTAGTTTCTGTTTTAAAAAATAGGTTTCTCTTTTTATTTCCATTTTTCATCAATCTTTTTATGTTTACGCTCTTTATTCCTGTATTTTCATCTCTAATTTCTATATTTTTTCTCTCAAAAGTTTTGTTATTTCCCCCTTTCTCTGAATAATTACAAAGTTTATTTCTAATTTAAACTGAAGCTAATGTTATGACTTATAGGCCTATGTGAATCTTAGCAGTTTTTTGTGATTAATCCGTGATTAAAACACTTTATTTACCTTCATCTCCGGCGCCTCGGATTCGATTACCGCCGGATAGAGCAGTCGGAACATCACCTTCAGTTTTGGCGTGTGTCTCGTAACTTGTGGTGTCCTGTGCTGTCTTTGGAGGTGGTCATGGGATTCTGCTAACTACACATTCAGAGATTTGCATCCTATATAGGACCTATCTAGTACATACTCTTGGTTGCCTGCTTCCTGACAAGTGACTGACACAAGACATTGTTTCTTATAGTAAGTTCTTTGGGGAGTAAATTCTACAAAGGAAGGAGAATAAATATATATTGAGAGATAGAAAGAGAAAGTCATTACATAATGTATTTATTAGGATATATTCTACAGGTAACTTTTTTTTACTAAGTGATAAAAATGGCGTCCAAAAATTCCACTTTGCGATTCTGCCGTGAAAAAAAAAAAGTAATTTCTTCTATGAAAAGTTGTTTAATATGAATTAAAATTATTGAAAACAGTAAGTCATACACTATATGGATACACTACCTACTTTATCAAGTATAAAAGATAAAAGTAAATAAATAAACAAAATCCTGAATGCAAAGCTACTTTTGGTATAACTTCATTTAGAAATTGATAATAGAGTAACATCAGAAGAATGATTTTTATCTCTTGGACTACGTAATCGTGTGGTAGTTATTTTGACGCTGTTTACAGTATGCAATTACCTTTCATAGATATTAATTGAGTGTTTATATTGTTTGTTTCAGGTAAGTCTAAGAGATTGTGGACCTATTCTTTGGCTGTTTGGCTATGTGCAGAGCCTTGACTCATTGAAAAATTTACGCCCGTGTTGTCAGTAAGTACATAGAATTATTGAATTTATAATCAACGAAATGTTAACTATCGTATTTTACAGAGAATTGAAACATTTAACTTAATGAAATTATGTATTTTAAAATTACAACAAAAACATTATATTTTAAAGTTTTATTATTAATTGTACGAGTATATTACATTCATAATAGTACATACTCTAGTCCTCATGGCATATACATAATAAAAATCCAATAAAAATAATAATCCAATAAAAATAATAATAATAATAATAATAATAATAATAATGACAATGAGATACGCCGCGCCATATCATACCCCTACTTGGTTAATGCCATATACTAAAAGCCAGAAGGTTGCGTGTTCAATTCTCAATGGGGTTAGGATTTTCAAATTGGCCTAAACATTTGTTCTAATATATTATATAAATATATCTATTTTATATATTTTATATTTAATTTTTCCAAAAAATATCCGATAAGAAGTTACGGATTGGTAAGGGATAAATAACAGACCTATGGATTTTTGTGATAAGCCAGACGAAATACGTACCTTGGTCGAAAGAGTGACGATCTTTCACCGTAAAAATACAACCGTCAAGAAATGCGGGAGGAAAGGAGATTACAAGTATTAGAGAATAAAGTACTTAGGAAAATTTTTGGACCAAAGAGAGATGAACAAACAGGTGAATGGAGAAGACTACAAAACAGTGAACTATATGGTCTTTATAGGAAGGGCAGGTATAATAAGAAAAGTTAAGTCTCGTAGACTGCGATGGGCAGGACATGTTGCACGTATGGGGAATGAAAGACTTGCATGGAAGCTTCTTGTAGGAAAGCCAGAGGGAAAACGCCCAGTTGGTAGACCAAGAATGAGGTGGGAGAACAACATTAAGTATGATTTGAGGGAAGTAGATTATACAGGGAATGATTGGAAAGGATTAGCTCGGAATCGGGATGTATGGAGAGCTTATGTCCGCGCGGCCATGAACCTACGGGTTCGATAGTGCCAGTGAGTAAGTAAGTAAGTATGCATTTTTGTGTTTGTTTTTCCTTGTGTTATTTAAACGAGATCCTGTTCGGATCTATAACCGGCCTGTCCTTCTGTTGGAAGTTGTATTGTTGTACATGCACTGGCAATTTTCAGTCTGTCAAGCAGCTATTCCTTAATCAGGGACCCTATAAAGCAAAAATAGACTAATAATTTTTATACGTAAAAATTGTTTTGAAGACTGTCGCAAATCAGATTAGAGGCTCTGAAAAAGTTGGATTCGACCTTAATTTCGGTCTTTTGGAATTTAAAATAAGATTAATCTGCAAGGGCTTGTAAATATACACCAGATATACGCACCGAATGGGTTTGGCTTACACCGTAACATTTGAGACTCGTCGGGAGGTCCTGGTTTCAAACCTAATGGTGACCGACTAGGTTTTTCCTAGATTTCCTCAATTGTTTAGACAAATGCTTAAGTGGAATTTCATCATCAATATCCGTTTCATTATAATCTATATAATATAAATCTATCATAAGTAATCATAAGTAATTATCATAAGTAATGCCACGAGTGATTTCCAAATTATCGATAAATTCACGAATCGCGAAGTGAGGAGTGAATTTATCTAGAGAATTTGGAAATCAAGAGTGGCATTTGTTAGGATATTTAACGAATAAAATTAAATTGTTTACTCACAAATCATTACTTAAATATAGTTATTTTAAAATATTTATATATTTAATGTAAACGGCAATGTTTGAAAACAAATGAGAAACGATTGTTATGCTTCGTTTGTTCATCACTGCAACCAGATCATATTATTTATTGCCAAAGGATCGCAATATTGTAAGAATGCACCCTAGTGGAGAAATTTATAACCAGCATTATAGGTTATTAATTCATTTCTGATGTCCTATGATGTAAATGTGTCAATTATATTTTTTTCTGGAACGTATATTCCTGGGAAATAATACGTTTAAGAAAGTGCAAACAGTGTTTTTTTGGCATAATCAATTGCTACAAATGTTTTTTATATTATATCCCGCAAGCACTATCTGCTAACATTCGTGGACTATATATATAATCTGGTAACCACATGTAGTTACTGCAAAGTAATGCTATGACCTATTCAGAATGTTAAAAAGGAGGAGCTTGATTTTAAAGTGATAAATTAAATTGATAAAATCGAGGTGAAAAACGACTATGATTGGTTGTAAATAAAAAATGATTGAAATGTGATTGGTCATTGACTCCCATTTGGGGCATGAGTTAAAAATCATTCAAATTAAGTCAGCGAACAGCAGAAATCACATAACAAACACAGGCTACTGGATGTGCCTTCAGAATCTCGAGCGATAAAATCTTCTTTCCTCTCTTAAAGTAAGAGTCCATGTTTGGCATCCATATAATATAACTGATAGAATAACAGTTTTATATATTTTCAGTTTGTTTTTTGGAAGGAGTTGGGACGACAAAAGTCCCTGTAATGCATAATAGCATGCATTTCCGGAATTGAGCCTACGTTTAATTTTTCTTTGTGCATTTAATTCCTATTTGTAATTATTGTTCCTTGGCATTTGAATTCAGCCACTTCTTCAAAATGTCTCTAATTTGTCATAAGCTGTCCATTTCCATTATATAATGTATTTGTGTGTGTTGAACATATATTTAGTTTTATTGATGTTTACTTCCAGTCCAATTTTGTTGGAGTTATTCAATAGAAATTTTTAAGCATAATAAAATGTAACAATTACACTATAGAAAACCTGTAATTTAGACGAGTAAAATTAGAAGCTAAACTGCATAATTTCGTCTTCTACACAAAATACGAAGCTCTTCTGAAGAAGATTGTTCATTCTTCATTCAAAGCACAAACAAGGATTGTTTTCTTTTTTTTTGTGTGTGGGAGGGTCTTGTAGACCAAACACTGCGCTCCATTTTCTCAAATACTTCGACGTTACATAACACAAGTAGCTCTTTCTTTTTACGACCACCAATTGCCATTGTATAATCTGTTTTTATGTGTGTTTGTGTGGAAAATACTTTGTAAGAATAACCTGAAAGTAAATGAAGGTAAACTCTATTTAAAAAGAATGTTTTGAAAAGATACCTAATATATTTTATAAACATTCACCTACACTTCTGCATGTCAATGTCAGACACACAAATAGCAGACTTAGAACTTATGCATATTGTCTTTCTTTCCAAAAAGAATCTTGATGTTTCGTTTTAAGTTCTCGAAGTCTCTTTGGATGTATACAAACCAATACACTCTATGTTATGTTTATTGTTGGTATATGTTCGCGTGACTTCTGCAAATGTGACATTACATTTTCAATAATTTGTGAAATGATTATTATTTATTATTCTTGCCTCACGATCTTGTGGTAAGAACTTCTGACTACAGTTCATGAGGTCTCGGATTCGATTCCCGTCAGAACACAGGAATTTTTCCTTAAAGAGATTGATTCTTGCAGTTGGCCATGTTATGAAATGTAGGTAAGTTTTGGTGTAAGGACTCTCCCGATACTTTATTATTATTTATCATACATAATATCATTGGGACAATGTAACTCGCCTTCCAGGTGCCCCAACCTCAAGTGGGTTACAATTCCGCCAATTCCAAGAAAGAATGTCATATATGTCGTAAGACAGCCAGGTTCCATTGGACAAAAAAAATCATTACCGCAGTGGTCTCGAGGTAGCGTGCTGCCTTGTCACACATCGGGCCCGGGTTTGATTCCTGGTCGGGACAGGCTCCTGGGTGAGTTTTTTCCGGGGGTTTTACTCGCCTATAAGACAAATGTCAGGAAGCTTAGGGCCCAACGGTTCCCGAAAATCACCCGGCTTTCATTATCATCCTTATAATTAACGCCATCATCCTTATCATTATCATCATCATCCTTCACCGGTTTGGAAAGCAACGGGAAGCTAACACATCTATAATTCCCTAATAAAGTATGGAAATGCTATGATTGCAGTTAAAGACCAACCCTCGGGCAGAATTACTATAGAATACAATGACGAAATGGATCTTGGTAATACAATTCCAAGCCTAAATGCCGAGAAAATCCAGGAGTTAGGAGCGGTTACCATGGATCAGAGTTCAAACATGTCTTGAGTCAGTGGATTTACTAAGTCGCAAAAATCCTGAGTGGTTTTCTTCGGTCTGGAAATAAGCCGTATGCCCCGTGCAGTAGATTACGCATTTGAAGGACCTCAAATACCCGAAATAAGATGCCTTTTGATGAAAATTTGTCGGTCTTTTCGCACTTAACTATCAATATTGACCTCAGATGTTAAAGAACGTCATTAAATAAAATATATCTACCTACATCCATGGGCATAGCCAGCATTGGATTAAGAGGGGAGCACATTTTTTTTTCGACTGTATACTTTCCGGGTATACAAACCATTTATTTAATATTGTCCATCATCTGATATATTTTTCTGCCTCTAACCTTCTTCCGTTGACCACTCCTTCTAGGGCATCCCTCAGAAGACAGTTTCTTCTTAGCCAGTGGCCAATCCAATTTCTTGTCTTTTTTCTTTATGAGTTCCAGCATTGTTCTTCCTTTACCCACCTATTTCTAGCACATCTTTATAGAAGACCAAATGAGTAGAAATTGCTTATATTTGTGTCAAATTACACACTAAAGTACAGTAACTTCTTGTTTTACATTATTTTGTTTTCATTGCGGTCCGAAACATTTAAATACGTGGCAGAGAAATTAGTTTTTCGCCAATTTAAGGATTAAAGCTTATACCTTCTGTTTTTGACCATAATATTGTTAGAATGTGTGCATTTAATGGTGTATATTCATTATGAATTGCCAAATGAGTTAGTGCAAAATGTCACCAGTGGCCTATATGTACGGTATATTAATATACCTTTTCGGGATTCTGGCCGTATCTTGTAGTGTAGTCTTCTCGACGTTTGCTCACCTTCTGTGGGTGACATCTTCAGGAGATCTTGCTTGTGTCTTCTGAATATTTTAGTTACGGTAAAATTTAAGTTAACATCTAATTAACAACTACTACGAAAATTTACACAAGCAAAATCCCCTGAAGATGTCACTAGGGATGCAAACGATACATCGATGTATCGTTTATAAACATCGATGTTTTAACATCGATATTAAAACCCCTAACATGGACGATACATCGCTCTATGTGAACGATGTTTTATGAACGATATTTTGTCATGCCTAGCGCCATCTATTATATTGTTTTCGCTGCTTGTTCGCTTCCTCAACCGAAAGCAGATGCTTTAGAAATATGGAATCACTTTAAAGTTTTATTTCCTGGGCAGTATAAACTGGCGATGATATATTTACCTATCATAGCAACGTCGGTACCCAGTGAGCGGCTGTTTTCAGAAGCTGGGGCTACGATTACCCAAGAAATAAACCGCTTACTATGCATAAGATTGTCAAAATTCTTGTTTTTAATTTCTGTTTTGTGAAATAAATAATTAATAAACACTTTCAATATTTTGTGTTTTAATTGATTTTTCACAACATCAAAAAAATGGATATATCGTTCATAAACATCGATATTTTACTTTTGAAAACATCGTTGTTCTAACATCGATATTTTTATGAGCGATGTTGCATCCCTAGATGTCACCCACTGAAGGTGGATGAACTATTGAGAAGACAATACTACTAGACACGGCCAAGAATCCCAAAAGGTATGTTAATATACATAACGATAGCCGTGAAATCTTAACGAATATATGTCACCAGTATAATTTATTAGCGCTATGATGGTAATGATGACAAAGTTATTGAAATGTCAAGCTATAAATCTCTTGTTGTACA
Organism: Diploptera punctata; assembly: GCA_030220185.1. NCBI lineage: Eukaryota > Metazoa > Arthropoda > Insecta > Blattodea > Blaberidae > Diploptera > Diploptera punctata. The sequence goes on from JASPKZ010007177.1 coordinate 710,087, forward strand.
TTAAATAAAATTTTCGACCAGTGTGAGTCCAGGTGGAGTAGACACTATTGTTAATATGGCCATAATCGTATCTTTGAACTAGTCAGGTGTTCAGAATTTCCATAACAACAATATCTTGGTGTTGATATTTCAGAGGCAGGTGGCGAATGTAAGACCAGCTGACTCAGTGGCTCGAAGTGTTCTCTTACTTTCATAGGGAGATTGTAATGGTATCACTCTCCATTGTAAAGACGTGATGGCCAGGTGTCCACAATTCCGTTATTTACTCACCCTAACTTTGAACAGGCATACAATATTCATTTTCACTGAAGACATAAAAGATACCGGAATAATTCTTAAATTATTCTTCCACACAGAATCTACTAAATCACTAAGTCAATTGCAAAATATGAGACATTTGCTATTTGTAAATCTTCTTTTCTTCTTCTTCTTCTATTTCTTCTCCTCGTTCTTAACTGACATTTTAAGTCTATTAATTTTGGTGAGAGTTTTGTCTTTCTTTTTTTTTTCTGCTTCTTCAGTAGGCACTACAAGTATATGGTAAGAGTTTTGGCCTTCTAACAACCTTATTTCATTCCGATTCTGTATTATCTTCATCCGATTGGTTACCTTATTCAATTTCATATAATCTATGACACCTTTCTATAGATTTTCGAGTTCCCAATTTTTTGTAAGAAATTAATTTCATTTTCATATTTTACTCCAGCATCATGGGCTATTGGTCAGTGTTTCTGACTACAGTACACGAAGTCTCGAGTTCGATTTCCGATCATACCATACGGATTTTTCCTTAATGGGAATTATTCCTGTGGTTGCCCATGGTCTGCAATTTAGGTTAAGTTTAAGGACTCACTTGTCACTCATTATATCATCGGGGTAACGTAACTTCGCCTTCCAGGTGCTCCAAACTAAGAAATGGATTTTAATTCCGCCAAATGCAAGGGACGAAAGGCAGAAATGTCATAAAAGACAGCCTGGTGACATTGGACGAAACGACTAATGTTTGTTCTTTCAATCTATTTCTGTGACCAAATCAAACCAATCTAATCTTGATGATCGTATATCGCTATCCTGAGCTAATGTTTTCCAATCATCCCCTGTATAACCTACTTTCCTCAAATCGTGGATAATTTTATTCTCCCACCTCATTCTTGGCCTACCAACTGGGCGTTTTCCCCATGGTTTTCCTACAACAAGCTTCATGCACCTCTCTCATCCCCCATACGTGCCACATGTACTGCCCATCGCAGTCTACGAGATTTAACTGTTCTTATTATATTTGGCTTCTTATACATACCATGTAGCTCACTATTATATAGTTTTCTCCATTCACCTGTCTATTTATCTCTTTTTGGCCCAAAAATTTTCGTAAGAACTTTATTCTCAAATACTCGTAATCTTCTTTCCTCCATTAAAGTAAGAACCCATGCTTCGCATCCATATAATATAAGTGGGAGAATAACTGTTTTATATATTTCCAGTTTAACGTTTTTTGAAAGGAGTTGGAATAACAAGAGTATCTGCAATGCATAATAGCACGCATTTCCAGAATTGAGACTATGTTTAATTTCTTTGTGCATCTTATTCCTATTTGTAATTGGAACTATAAATTTAAAAAATGTGGCCAGGTGTAATGTCTTTTGATGAAGATATTGTTAATAAATTAGTTCGGAAGATTAAATTTACGCAAACAGTTAATGAATCTACGGCTTTCCGTTCTACAGTTAAAACTTGTTTTATTGCCATTCCTTATCTCTTTGATGAGAAGTTTGAGTAAAATATTTAAAGAATTAAATCTTAGAGTGGTTTACACTTCGGGATCGAGTTTAAACAGTCTTCTTGATAATCCGAAAGATAAAATAAAGCCGTCGAGTTAATCGGGGTTTTACGAAATCGGTTGTCAAAATTGTGATCAGAAATATATTAGGCAAACAAGAAGGTCTATTTTCGTAAGATTTAAAGAGCATATGGCTCATATAGATTCAACAGGGTCATTGCCCAAAATATCATTCACAGTGTTCAAGTTATTCACATAAGTAATTTCAAAGTAATTAGATCTGTTAATAATTGTAAATATCTTAACGTTCTAGAAATATTTGAAATATAGGCCTATAAGAATAAAGATAGAATTATGAATAACGACAAGGGCCCACTATTCTGCCAACACCCACTTGTATTGGTTAAGGAAAATATGGTTGTGGTGGTTACTAGCAGGAAACTGTAAAATTTGGATGGCGTGTTTCTTTTTTATTTTATTTTTAAACTACGTTTGATGATTGGGTTATATTTAATATAGTGCTATACTAACGAAATCAGAGTTAAAAAAGGCCTACTACTAGTATAGTCGGTTCAATTATTTAGTTTACAGGCGGCATCAAAGGCAATTGTTTCCCTCTGGTTTAAAAAAATATATTGTTACTGCCAGGCAGAGCCGGGGAATTGTCTTTAGAGGCTTCTAAGACGCCGCTCCAATCACTAAAATTGAAAACAGTTCTCTGCCAATAATATCTTCGAATATTTAAATAACGTTTCCATGTCAACTCCACGTGGATATAATTATTTTAACAGCGTTGCAACTTTTGTCTTTTGCAGTATCTTTAGTTGGTAAAAATTGATTCTATTTAATAAAACGTGACAACGCCGCTTGGTATGCTAAATACTTATGCGTGCAAAATAGACCTACCTAATCACAAAGCAAAGCGTCTGTAAACTAAATGACTGAGCCGATTATACAACTAATACGAGTAATAATAATAATAATAGTAATAAAAGATTCCGGGCTATGTGGCCGTGGTCCATAACTGGCGTTATAACACATAGCCCGGAATCTTTTATTACCATGATTACCGGCCGTGAAAGCCTGCATTCCACTAATAATAATAATAATAATAATAATAATAATAATAATAATAATAATAATAATAATGTTTTATCCAGTTATGGAAACAGGCGAATATAGAAAACGACATAACGACGAACTGTGTGTTCATGCATAGAGAAGATAATGAACACCATCAAGTAAATGAGGATTGCCTTGTACGTCCATATGGTCCGAATGAACAAGGAGAGATTATGTAACCGATTTTATCTTATTTTGTAAATTAAAAAAAGAAGAAAAGAAAAAGAACTTGGTTCACAGATGTGGAAAGAGTCATTCAAGAAGTAAGAATAACACAGGACATATTTAAATGCGTGTACCACATAGGATAAAAAAACTCGTACCATTTTGGCAATTCTAAGAAAACGTAAGATGCAATGCTTTAAATAAAGATAAAAAAGAAACATTAGTTTGTAAGACGAGCGTTTTTAAAGACTACGAAAAAAAAAACTATGTTCAGATGTTTCCGGCAACAATGTTTTAGTAAATTATAATGACATTTAGGCCTATTTAAAGAAATCCATCCCAAATAGATGCCGTCCCCCTCCGTTGTCCACAATTTTAAATGCTGCTAAAAGTAAAAAAAAAAAAAAAAGCGTTAACAGAATAAAGAAGAGAAACACACAAGGCATGAATAAGAGAATATTGAATACATTAAAGCAAATCAATTGAAATAAGATGATTTGTAGTAGACTAATTCTAAAATAGCGTCAGGGCTTCATACTTTTGTTCTTCTTCTTTATATACCAATTGTAAAAAAATACGCAGTTTTCTTAAGAAAATTGACATTTATATAGGCCTACTGTACTAGGTAATACCCGTCGAGCGCTGCTACGCCTAAATACATTTAAAATTGAGGGTTAATTAATTATAATAAGGTATACACTGCGACAAACTAAACATGGCGGTTGCTAGAGTAAATTTTTAATTTAAAATTTCAGGTAAACCCCACTTCTAACGGTCGGATTTTGCTGATTGTTTGATAATACATACCTCGGTTTATTTTAATACGAAATTCCGAGTTTTGTTGTGAAATTCTAAAATTGTGATCGCTAGTGCGATTTTTAAATTTCGTTTCAGGTGAACTCCTACATCTAATGATTTTAGAACATAATAGATAACGGCTAAACACTCGCCGCATCTGAAACCCTGTATGTACAAATTTTCATGAAAATCGGTTGAACCGTTTAGAAGTCTATAAAAAGGACAGAGAGACATAGGCCTACATTTGTTTATATAGAGGTCCACCGCTGTTAGTCTCGAGGAAACGTGCTGCCATGTCAAGCAGCGGGCCCGGGTTCGATTCCCGGTCGGGACAGGCTCATGGGTGAGGGTTTTTCGGGGTTTTTCCTCACCTGTAAGTCAGGAAGCTTAGAACCCAACCGTCTCCGAAAATCATCCGGTCATCATCATCATCCTCCACCGGTGTGGAAAGCAACGGGAAGCTACCACACCTATAATTCCCTAGTAAAGCTGCAAAGCATAGCATGAAAATATGATTGCAGTGAAATACCTGCCCTCGGGCAGAATTACTATGGATGGATAAATATATTATTATTATTATTATTATTATTATTATTATTATTATTATTATTATTAAGTAAAGTGATCCCACAACAGACCCGGAGGCCCTTGGGGTAGTAGGAGGTTAAGGCTCCCACTTTTTCTAGACAATCGGCACTTTATGTCAGCCGGGTTGTCAGCCCTGCGTGACGGCCGCCTTTACCCCCAGAACAAGCGTCTGGTACTCATTTCCGTTAGAGGCTGAGTCGACCCCAGGGCCATAGTGCCGCCAGAGGGTTTGGGCCAGTTTAAAAATCCTGACCCCAACGGGACTTGAACCCTCGACCCTCCGGCTTGTAGCTTAGTGCCTTAACCACTACGCTACGGCGTGCCCCAAAAGTAAAGTGATCCCACAACAGGCCCGGAGGCCCTTGGGGTAGTAGGAGGTTAAGGCTTCCACTTTTTTGTAGACAATCGGCACTTTATGTCAGCCGGGTTGTCAGCCCTGCGTGACGGCCGCCTTTACCCCCAGAACAAGCGCCTGTTACTCATTTCAGTTTGAGGCTGAGTCGACCCCAGGGCCATAGTGCCGCCAGAGGGTTTGGGTCAGTTTAAAAGTCCTGACATTATTATTATTATTATTATTATTTATTGTTATTATTATTATTATTATTATTATTATTATTATTATTATTATTATTATTATTATTATTATTATTATTATTATTATTATTATTATTATTATTATTATTATTATTATTATTATTTCAAATATAAATATGATACATTTCAGTAGTAGATAGAACTGAATGGATGAATAACGTAATTTATGAGCTAGATAATGTTGTATTCTAGGTCACAATACTTCTTAAGTTTGTACACAATAGCGATACATACCATATATTATTTTATTTTTGTTGTGCTCATCTACAAACAAAATAAGATATTATTTATTTTTACATTCTGGCCTTGACCGAGATTATGTTGCGACATTAATTTTATAAACCCCTGCATTTTTCTTTCTGATGTATTTAATACTGAAGTTATTTTGTAAATATGGAGCACAGTGACGTAGGCGGTAACAAGCTTAAGTATAGGACACTTGAACGCAGCGTCTAAACTGGGTGAGTGGAAGACAAAAATATACTATTACATTAAACTTAAGTGAATGTGGATTAGTGACAAGTACATGCTGTTTCATAAATTATCTTCTATTATTTATATGTTTAAGGCGGTTCAATGGAGTAAGCGGTTAGACGCTCGCCTCTCACCGCTGGGATCACTTCTTGTGGGTTTCGTGGTAGACGAAACGGAGCTTGGGCAGGTTTTTCTCGTGATTTCTTCCATTTCTCCCCGCCACAAATTTCATTCCATATCCATCTCATCCATTTCATTTCATTCATCCGCCTCTGTAATGGAGTGATGGTGCACCCTTGTCGTTCACAAACCGTATGAATATAGGGCTTCATCTCATGTCATTCCTTGACCCGACCCTGAGTTGGACACGAGTTGAGGTTATTTTATTTTGTATACATCTTTAGTAATAGTGGAAATTTGATTTTTTTTGGGGGGGAAGGAGGTGCAAATATTTACAATGGCATTTCCAGGGGCCTGCTCGGCCTACGTGCCAATTCCTGTTTCACGATTATAATTAAATATGAATAAACAAACAAATACACAAATACATACATGTCTATATAGGCCTATAGTATTTACACACCCATATACTTTTACACAAACACACACACACACACATATATATATTTCTTTTTCTTCACGGTTTAGGCTTATTTGCTAGCCTGTTCCGGCTCCAAATTGCTGCTCTTTCCATCTTTTCTTTGGTCTACCCAAACTTCTTCTTCCTCGTGGTGAATAGCTGTATGCTGCTTTTGGTATTCTATTCTCAGTCGTCCTTGCCAAGTGTTCTTTCCAGTTTGTTCTGTATTTCTCTATTGTTGTGTTTAATTCCTCTACTTTTAGTTGTCTTATTTCTGTGTTATGTTATACAAAAATTTATGTAATATATAAAGTACATAAAATGAAATATTATTTCTCACCCATCCGCCTGTCTACACCTACTGCATGTCTCTCATTGTAGTGCGACTTCGTCCATAATAGGCTATAGGTCTAGTAAAAAATGTAACCTACAAAACAAACTTAAAAGAACGCAACATATACTCCTCCCCACACACACATACAGTAAATAACTAACTAACTCACTGGCACTATCGAACCCATAGGTTCATGGCCGTACGGACATAAGCTCTCCACACATCCCTATCCTGATCTAATGTTTTCAATCAATATATGTGTAATCAATCTACTTCCCTTATCATGGTTAGGCCTAATGTTATTCTTCCACCTCATTCTTCTGAGCGCTTTCCCTCTGATTTTTCTACAACGAAATGATAGAGAATAGACCTGATATACGTTACAAATATTAATTTAACATTTATATGGGCAATATCACTGCGCTACAAGTCGGAAGGTCGAGGGTTCAAGTCCCGGTGGGATCAGGATTTTTAAACTGACCAAAACCTTCTGGCGGCACCATGGCCCTGGGGTCGACTCAGCCTCTAACGGAAATGAGTACCAGACGCTTGTTCTGGGGTAAAGGCGGCCGTCACGCAGGGCTGAAACCCGGCTGACATCAAGTGCCGATTGTCTAGAAAAAGTGGGAGCCTTAACCTCCCACTACCCCAAGGGCCTCCCGAGGCCTGTAGTGGGATTACTTTACTTTACTTTTATAGGTAATATGCATAGCCTATATTAAAAAGTAAAGATGTGCTAGACTGAGTGGGTGAAGGAAGAACGTTGCTGGAACTCATAAAGAAGAGGAAAATAAATTGGATTGGCCACTGGCTAAGAAGAAACTGCCTGCTGAACGGATGCCCTAGAAGAAATGGTCAACGGAAAGAAGGTTAGAGGCAGAAAAAGACATCAGATGATGAACAATATTAAAATTAATGTCCCTTTTTCATTCCCCATTCGAACCAAATATCGAATGGACAGTAGATAGATCATAAAACTTTTAAACGAAGACAACTTAATTTGTATAATAAACTTACTGTTTGAGACAGGAAACAATTACAATATTGAAGTTCTCATTATTAATAATACATATGTCTTCATGTTATCCTTCCTAAATTTTCTCCCTGTGCCCAAGAACTGGTAGGCTAAGGGCCCTCTAGGCCTGTCGCGCCGGGAGAGAGAGAGAGAGAGAGAGAGAGAGAGAGAGAGAGAGAGAGAGAGAGAGAGAGAGAGAGAGCCCAAGAACTTACATGTTTTCTTTGCGCTCAACCCTGTTAAAAGATCCAAAATACTTAATAGTCCGAAATGGATGACTTGAGTATGGGGAATAATAATAATAATAATAATAATAATAATAATAATAATAATAAGTTTTATTTAGTCTGGCAGAGTTAAGGCCATAAGGCCGTCTCTTCCACTCAACCAGCACAAATATAAATAAATATTTGACAAATATAGATGTACACTATACTAATTATAAACAGTTAAAGATACATTAAATGTAGCAATGTAAATTTCATGTACAAACAACATTTTATACGATAATAACAATAATAATACTTACGATAATAATAATAATGATAATAATAATAATAATAATAATAATAATGATAATAATAATATAATAATAATGTATAATAATAATAATGTATAATAATAATATAAATATGATAAATTATACGATAAACACCAATTAATATATATATATATATATATATACCCTACACTGGGTAATAATGAAGTCGAGGTTAGAGCAAATATAAATTTAGATTTATTTTAAAAGATGCCAATGTGCGGCAGCCACTTATTTCTTGTGGTAGGGAATTCCAGTTGCGAGAAGTGAAGATATATGACATGGAGTGATGTGATGTCCTATGTTGCGGTATATTAAGCAAGAGACTATGTTGTGAAGTGGGGAATGAAAGCTTTGACAGGGAAGAACTGGAAAAATCCCTAGAGAAACATGCCCTAACTCCGGTTCACCCACCACAAACCTCATATGTAGTGGTTGAGACTTGAACTCGAGACGCAGAGGTGGAAGTCGAGTGCTACAGAGTCAAGTTTTGCAGATCAAATATGTAAACGCTCTTGGTGCGACAAAAAGTGAGACAGATACCATACCATGTACTGTGAAAAAAAAAAAATCACGCAACTGAATAATGAATCATAGTAGCCTACTGTAGTTAATATTTTGCATGTTTTGCGCTATTCATTATTATATACAGACTAGCTAATATCCGGCGTGCGCTGCTACGCCTAAATAAATGAAAATTAATGTACTTTTATGTTTAGTTGAATAAGCGAAGAGAAAAATAATTATAAATTTATATTTTTAAATACTCCGTGCTAATTACCCGACGTTGCCCGGGAATCTACTCATCCCGATCTTCTTGACATAAATGAGCTGAAATACGAAAATGAATGTGTTTTATGTTTAGTTAAATAAGTGGAAGGAAAAAAAAAATATATCGTAATTATTTTTAGATGCCCCGTGCTATTTACCTGGCGTTGTCCGGGAATCTATTCATTCCGATCTTCTTGGCATATATGAGCTGAAAGACAAACGTTATTGTACTTCTTATGATTAGTTGAATAAGTAAAATGAAAAATAATTATAAATGTATTTCGTAATTATTTTAAGATTCCCCATGCTGATTACCCGGTGTTGCCCGTGAATCTACTTGTCTCCATCTTCTTGACACAAATGAGCTAAAAGACAAAATTCGTTATTGTGAGTTTCTGTAAAAGAATACCCGCCATGTGCACAGGAATCTACGTATACTTGTCTCGAGCTACTTGGCATCGATGAAGGACAAAAATGGTTATTGTGAGTTATCCATGAGAGATAAACATATGCTGTTGAGGACTTTTTTTTTTGTAGAGCTTTAGGAGGTATTCAATTCTGTGTACATTAATATTGTGTATTTGTTATGGTTTAGGCAGCGTAAGCCATTTAAACGTCCAAAGAACTACTTTTTCACGTTTTCCACTACAAAGGGCGATTTTTAAGAGTGTAGGAGTTGAGTATCACAACTCTCTTATAGGCTATGTTTATCCCGGGAATCTCCTGAACATTTTGCAAAAAGCCCCATCACAATGGGATCAACGGTATGGCCGCCCATAAAGTATGAACAAACAAACATTAATTTTTATATATTACATAGAATATTTCCTAAATTTTAAAATAACTGAATCTTACACGCCATTAAGCATTTATTAAACAATGTGCTTACTTTTTTTCCTGCCATTTATGTATCAGTGAATTAACCTGGTTTAAATTGTATTGTTATATAGCAAACTGTGCTGATTTCGTGATACTAAGGTTTTAGACTATTATACTTTTTGAAAATTTCTGGTTGGAGTCTTAGGAATATTAAAGTTAAGGATATATGAATGAAATATATATGCTGAGTTGTCGAATATAAATTTTATTTTGTTACCGATATGACATAACTTATATATAATTTTTTTTCTGGAGGTTTGAACAACTCGGGTAATTTAGTGATAGTATTAGAATAAATTCGTGATAAACTTTTTAATAACTCTCCATGTTACATCCAATGCATTTGAAATTTAATTTATAGAGCCAAACCTTGACACTTTTCATGGAACCATTTATCACATTTTCGAATTGTATCCATGTTTCATCTTTATTGTTGAAGAATATCCACTAAAAAATGTTCTTCATACACAGACAATTAGTATTAAATCGAACAACTGCTGGCACTTCCTCTACAAGTTAACATAAGATACACCCAAGGGCTTTCTTATCATAAATAATGCCACGAGTGATTTCCAATTTATCTAGAGAATTTGGAAATCAAGAGTGGCATTTGTTAGGACTATTTAACGAATAAAATTAAGCTGTTTACTCACAAATGAATATTTAACTATAGTTATTTTAAAATATTTATATATTTAATGTAAACGGCGATGTTTGAAAACAAATGAGAAACGATTGGTACGCTTCATTTGCTTATTTTGTTCATCACTGCAACCAGATCATATTATTTATTGCCAAAGGATCGCAATATTGTAAGAATGCACCCTAGTGGAGAAATTTATAACCAAACATTATAGGTATTAATTAATTTCTGATGTCCTATGATGTAAATATGTCAATTATATTTTTCTACAATGTCATTTCCTGGAAAATAATTTGTTTAAGAAAGTGCAAACAGTGTTTTTTTTGTGGTATAATCAATTGCTACAAATGTTTTTATATTATCTCCTGCATGTGCTATCTGCTGACATTCATGCACTATACATACAATCTGGTAGCCGTATTTCTTAGAGAGTCAGTCACTGCAAAATAATGCTATGACCTATTCAGAATGTTAAAAAGGAGGAGTTTTCTTTAATGTGATAAACTTTCGTTGATAAATTCGAGGCGAAACGCGACTGTGATGGGTTGTAAATAAAAAATCATTGAAATGTGATTGGTCATCGACTCCCATTTGGAGCATGAGTTAAAAGCCATTACAAATATGAAAACATGGCATGAATGTAGATATTCTGCCATCTATGAGACAGAAAAAGTATTTGTTTTTCTTGCCAGTACAACTTGGTTACAAATAAAACAAAAAAAAAATATAACGAAATTAGCGATGTCACAAAATTAGCCGAGTTTGCCCTGTAAAATATGTACAACAATCTAGCTCCCAAAGGTTCTTGTGCAAGAGACAATCTGCCGCCCCCCCCCCTTCCTGTTGAGAAACGCTGCTAAAGAGCATGATTACAACACAGTGTCGAAGTTAATTCTGTAATATTCCTCATATATTCTGACAGCTATTAATTTTTAACATGAGTCTATCTTAATGGTGAAGTCTTAAGTTATTTATGAGTAAAATTAAGTGACAAATCCCCTTGTTAGTATCCTCTGATGCGATTTATTCCTACAACTTGTCCGTATAAATCGGACGTTAACTATTATAAATTTGTTTTTCTATTCATTATATTGTCAGATTTTTCTTTATCTATCTATCTGTCTATAATGGTTTAACCCAATGTTGGCCTCTCCTTTATTAGAACTAGCTAATACCCGGCATGCGCTGCTACGCCTAAATAAATGTTTAGTTGAATAATTAAAAGGAAAAATAATTATGAATTTTTATTTTTTAGATACCCCGTGCTGAATACCCAGCATTGCCCGAGAATCTATTTATCCCGATCTTCTTGACATAAATCAACTGAAATACGAAAACTAATGTGTTTTATGTTTAGTTAAATAAGTAGGAGGAAAACATTCATATCGTAATTATTTTTACATGCCCCGTGCCGTTTACCCGGCGTTGTCCGGGAATCTACTCATCCCGATCTTCTTGGCATAAATGAGCTGAAAAACAAAAATTAATGTACTTGTTATGATTAGTTGAATAAGTAAAATGAAAAATAATTATAAATGTATATCGTAATTATTTTAAGATTCTCCGTGCTGATTACCCGGCGTTGCCCGGGATCTACGTATATCGATTTTCTTGGCATAAATGAGCTAAAAGACAAAATTCGTTATTGTGAGTTATCCATAAAAGAATACCCGCCTCTTGCACAGGAATCTACATACTTGTCTCGATCTTCTTGGCATCAATGAAAGACAAAAATGGTTATTGTCAGTTATCCGTAAGAGAGAAACAAATGCTGTCGGGGACTTTTTTGTAGAGCTTTTTGAGATATTCAATTCTGTGTACATTAATTTTGTGCGTTTGTTATGGTTTAGGCAGCGTACGCCATTTAAGCGTCCAAAGAGCTATTTTTTTCACGTTTTCCACTACAAAGGGCGATTTTTAAAGGTGTAGGAGTTGAGCATCACAACTCTCTTATAGCATATGTTCATCCCGGGAATCCCCTGAACATTTTGCAAAAAAAAAACATTACAATCGGATCAACGGTATGGCCGCGCATAAAGTACGAACAAACAAACAAACAAACAAACAAACAAACGTTCATTTGTATATATTAGATTACTATACCAAGTTAATTTAGTTACCTTATTTGCTCATAAATGACATGCGGTGAACATACCTATTTAATGAGACATCTAGTAGACAACTAAGATATTTCTAGTTGATGTCGGTAAATTTTGCTTAGAGGCCTCTTTATTCAGACTTAAGGATCTTTTTACGAGCCTGAAAATCTTCAGACTCGGGACCTACGGTTTAAAATTCCTCGGAGAGGACTTGCTTCTTGAATTTTTCCGTTCTAAACAAATCCATCGACCCCGGCCGGGTTTGAACCCGCGACCCTCGGCAGTGATAGAACAATAAGATAGGTTATTAATAGGCTTAGAAATTTTTAGACGCAGTTTTCATGATAAAAAAGGAAGATAAAAAGGTTTTATATAAGCAACAAAAAAGGAGGGATAAAAAGCAGCTCTTTCTTTTGTACAGAAAGACAACCTACCAACTAACTCATTGACACTTTTGAACCCGGAGGTTCATCGCCGCACGGAGCTGTCTTGAGCTAATATTTTTGGTCATTCCCTGTAAAATTAACCTCCTTCAAATCATGGTTAATGTTCTTCTACCTCATTCCTGGCCTAGTTACTGGGGAGCTTTCCCTCTAGTGTTCTTACATAAGTCTCCATGCTCTTCTATAATTCCTCATTAGTGTTACTTGCCTATGAGACTTAACTCTTGTCATTACATCTTGTTTTCCATTAAGATCGTGCAGCTCACTGTTATTTTAGTTTCCACCATTCACCTGTCTTTTTATCTTTCTTTATTCTAAAAAAAATTGTGAGCACTTTACTCTGAAATATTAAAACACCAACCTGATCGTAATGCACAAAGAAAAATCCTAACACGAATAATGAAACGTATTTTGTAATCCACAATGCGCAACTCCGATCTAGAGATATATAAAAATTAATGCAATTAGACCTTACAATAAACTGAAATATGGTAATTTACAAAAGAGCCGTATAGACGAGTCAATGGAGAAGCTACACGGGTGAGCTGTATGGAGTGAGCTATTCGATCTTTACTGGAAACCAAATATAATAAAAACAGAAATATCTTAGACTGCTATGTATAGGATATGTGACACGAATGGGGAAGAAAAGAGGGGACATGGGAACTTCTTGTAGGAAAATCAAGGAAAAGAGCACAGAAGATAGGCCATGAATAAGGTGGGACAATGACATTACAGGGTTCATGATTTGAGCAAGATTAATCGTATAAGGAATGATCTGAGAATATTAGCTCCGGATAGGGATGTTTGGAGAGCTTATATTCGCGCGACCGTGAATCTCCGGGTTCGATAGTGTCAGTGAATTAGTTAATTATGGTAATTTACAATAGCATTTTTATGAAGGATGGTGGTATACAATTTTGAATCCAAGATTGTATACTAGATAAAAAAAACTAACTACTTACTGGCACTGTCCAATCCGTAGGTTCATGGTCGCGCGGAAATAAGCTCTCCTACCTTACTAATATTTTCTAATCATCCCTCCTATGTTCCACTTCCCTCAAATCATGGTAAATGTTATTCTCTCACCTCGATCTTTACCTACTTAATGGGCGCTTACCCTCTGTTTTCCTAAATGTCTCTTTCATTCCCTATTCGTGCCACATGTCCTGTCCATAGCAATATAGGAGACTTAACAGTTCTTATCTGGTTTCCCATTAAAATCATGTAGCTCACTATTGTGTAGTTTTCTCCATTCGCCTGTCTGTCCATCTCTATTTGTCTAAAAAAATTCCTAAGAATTTTATTCTGAAATACTCGTAAACTTATTTTAAAGTAAAGATTCACGTTTCGCATTCATATAATATAACTGGGAGAATAACAGTTTTATATATTTTCGATTTAATATTTTTCGAGAGAAGTTGGAACGACAAGAGTCCCTGTAATGCATAATAGGGTGCATTTGAGAATTGAGCCTATTTTTAATGTTTTTGTGCACCTGGTTCCTGTTTGTAATTATTTTTTCTATATATTAGAATTAAACCACTTCTTCAAAATGTTTCATTGACTGTCCATTTCCGTTATATAATGTATTTCTAGGTGTGACCATATATTTATTCTGTGATGTTTACTTCCAGCTTTAGTTTCTTAGTGTTAATACTAATAAAATTCATTGTTAAGACCGTTGAGGTGGAGAGTCATAAAATAAAATAGTTAAAATATACCTTCTTAGATAAGATCCGTCGTCCACAACTTATAAAATATGTATTATTTATGCCTGTAGGCCTTTCAGAACATCCGTTCTGTGACAACACATTAGGACCAGCAACATCAACCATCATATTAGATATTGTAGCGAAGAAGGACCTGAAGAAGATGGAACGGATGTTCTGAAAGGCCTACAGGCATAAATAATACATATTTCATAAGTTAAGGACGACGGATCTTACCTAAGAAGGTATATTTTATTTTATTTTATTTTATTTCTTAGTGTTACTCGTTGATTGTGTACTATATGCCTGTATTAATTTTTACACCTTTCCATGGTGCTTACATTTAAAAAATATAAGAGACATGTCTCTTACTTAAATAGAGCAAGTAATGTTTTTCGGAATATAGGCCTATTGTGCAAAAACTACAGAGAGATTCATACAATTTGAAATGTTAATTTTTTTCTTTGTTATAACCACGTGGAAAATTTTTACGTAATAACTGTATTTCATTTAGGAATATAGGTCAGTGACAGATCTCATCCAGCTTATCTTGTTCTTAACACATTTTTCATTTCACTAATTGTTTTCTGGCTGCGTTTCAGAATCCTGCACTAAGAAACCGAGAGAATTCATCTTATTTTATTTAGGTAGAAAAAAGTTGTTATAGTTCAACGTTGGTTATTCTTTTTATCAATATCGGATTGAAATACGATATTAATTTATTTTAACACGTATAAATGGACTCTAATATACTAACAAGTTTTATTTTACGATAGCATAGGCATACATATTTTAATTTTGGTGTATTCGTTTCATCAAAAATTGTAGTTGACCGAATTTTATGCCTACATTAAATTGCGATGAGTTTGTATAATTCTTGTTTACAGTAGTGAGATGAAGAGGCTATTTCTATAAATTAAAAATTATTGTACGTTTTCCTTTTCACATAACGATTATTTATTATTCTACAGTTTGTTACTACTGGAATTGTTTATCTGTTTCCATTTTTCAGTCTTCTTCCAATCTCTTTCCTTTCATGGCTTCCTAGATACAATCTTCCACCTGTGTTTAGGTCGCCCAATCCCCTTCTTCCTTGTGGTATACATTCTAAGATTGTCGGCCATATCATGTTCTCCATCCTAACTTGTGTGTCCCTGCCTATTTAACTGTCAATGATGTCTGTATCTAATTATATGAAGAAGAAAAGGATGTAAATGCAAAAATATCTAAATTTTTAAGAATTTTAGGGTTAATAAATTCTATCTTCAAGCCACAGTTAGTCCAAAAACATTCAAGACTAATAGTGTATAAAACACTGGCTCTTCCAACTCTTGTGTATGGTAGCCAAGTATGGACGTTGAAACAGAAGGATATACAGAGACTTAGATCTGCTGAAATGAGATACCTTCGGAGGACTGCAGGATACGCACTACTAGATCACAAAAAAAAATGAAGACATCTTATAAGAATTACACATGGAACCTTTAGAAAACAAAATTTCTGATTATAAGTCAAGATGGATGCAACATGCTCATCGAATGGAAGATCACAGGATATCCAAACAAATGTTAAGATATCAACCTGCAGGAAGAAGAAGATCAGGACGTCCACTCAAAAGACTTCTGGATGGTGTTTGTCTTTAGGCCGAAACAGGTCAACAAATGGCCTAAATTCGTGAATATACTATGATGATGATGATGATGTATGTATGTATCTCTACCATACACTTTCTCTTATTTGTATGTATGTATGTTTGGTATATCTTGTTTTTAAAATGTTGGTATCTTGTTTTTCTACAATCTACTTAAAAATCCATCTCGGGTGTCAGAAATGACATAAATATACAGGATTGTTCTATGCCGGTATCAAACTGTGATTCTTGCAACCGACCACTATTAACTACATCAATAGTTATTGTACTAGCGACTTTTAAAATTATAGTTGCCAATATGTTCATTCACGTTTCTGATTAACCTATTTCCAAAGTGTTAATTCAGATTAGGTTAGGTAGATTGTATTAGATAGATTGGCTTAGATTAGGTAGTAGGCAATCTTCATTTTTTGTTAGCGTGTTTTTCATAAGTTGGCTACTCTATTTTAGCAATGGTAATAGACATGTTCGAATAATTGTATGAGCTACTTTAGATTACTTTTTTACGTGAATTCCCATTCAGTTTTCAGGGATTTCCTGATTAAAAATAAACACATATATACATTACTGAAATAATTATTAACATGCTGCTACAATATATATACATACATTCACGACCAATCTCATGGGCTAGTGGGCAGCGTTTCTGACTACTGTTCATGAGGTTCCGGGTTCGATTCCCGGTCAAACCATAGGAATTTTTCCTTAAAGGGAATGAATGATTCCTGTGGTTGTCTATGGTCTGGAATTTAGGTTTAGTTTAGGTTAAGAACTCTCCTGGCGCTTCATTATCATTTATCACCCATCATATCATCGTGGTCTCGAGGTAGCGTGCTGCCTTGTCAGGCAACGGGTCCGGGTTCGATCCCCGGTCGGGGAAGTTTTTCTGGGTGAGGTTTTTATCGGGGTTTTTCCTCACCTATAAGATAAATGTTAGGAAAACGTTAAGGCCCAAACGCTCCCCGAAATCATATGGCCATCATCATTGTCATCATCATTCACCGGTGTGGAAAACAACGGGAAACTACCACACATACAATTACCTAGTAAAGCTGCAAGCATAGCATGAAAATGCTATGATTACAGTGAAGGACCTGCCTTCGGGCAGAATTACGATGGATATGGATATCATCGGGGTAACGTAACTCCGCCTTCTAGGCGCCCCAACTTTAGAAGTCGGTTACCATTACGCAATTATGCCAATGCCAGGAAGTAAACCAGAAATGTCGAAATGACAATCTGGGGCATTAAAAAATAATATATATATACATAATTTATGCAAACTGGTACATGTTGCAGAATTCATTGATTCAGTTTTAAAAATGAATAAAATTTGGTCTGCTTTTATTCACAACCATTTTCAATAAATACTTTCTACTATTATTCGCTATATAAGTTTTTTTTAGTGTTATGGGCATCCCTGACACGATACAGAAGTACACTAGCGACATAACTGAGTGGAGGAGTGTTATATGAAGGAATGCTGGGAAGAGGAAATGGCTATCTAACTCCTGTCAGCACATCTCAGGGGCGAAGACCACTAGAATCAGTTCTCACAGCTCTGTAATGAGCCAAAGTTCAATTCATTATTACTAGTTTACATTGGAGTTTGTCATACAGTAATAATCCTTCTTTTCTTTTCGTTAAAAAAAAATATAAAATAGGTAGGCCTACCTGAGATCTCCGTCGTCCTCAACTTTATAAAGTTATAAAATAGCAAAAAGACCTTTTGTAACATATGTTCCATCTTCTGCTTGTACATTGTTACTTGTATATTGAGTACTAGTATACAAGCAGAAGATGGAACATGTGTTCCGAAAGACCTTGATATTTAACAACTCAGGGGGCGGCTCCGTGGCGCAAGCGGTTAGACTCTCGCCTCTCACCGCAGGGGTCCTGAGATCGAGTCTCGGTCAGTCCATGTAGGTTTCGTGGTGGACGAAACTGAGCTTGGGCAGGTTTTTCTTGGGGTTTCTCCCGTTTTTCCCTGCCATAAATTTCATTCCGACATTTCTCCATATTCATCTCATCCATTTCTTTTCATTTCATTCATCCGCCCCTGTGTCGGTGTGTCAAGGGTGGCCGGCCGGCACTCTTGTCCTTCACAGACCTCTAGGCCTATAAATATAGGGGCTTCATCTCATTTAATTCTTGAACCCGACCCTGAGTTGGACACGAGTTGAGCATATCTATTTATAAAGTTGAGGACACTGAAATCCCAGGTACCAATTTAATATTTTTAATTTTTTTACATAGTAACCTCAGCTGTGTTTCGTAATGAATTTTTAAAGTATTGATTATTTCCATTAGTTTAATCTCTTCTTTTGTAGGTTCTTTTACGTAGGCCACTCCTCCGGGCTTTAGAGAGACACAGTCTGTCGTGAGAGGATTTTGAAAACATACAGATTCTTTTTATCACACAAGGATATGTAAGTCTCCCCCAGGTGAGTGATTAACACAAGACATACCTTTCACTCATATATTTCTACTAAACAAGGGAGTATCGTGGTCAGATAGTGTTCAGGGGCTATTTGAGTCTTTTTTTTTTTTTGATAATTGTTATTGAGGTGAGGAGGAAAACCTCGATTAATATTCACCCAAGAAACTTGTCACGACAGGGGATCAAATCCAGGCCCGTTGCATTTGAGGCAACGACGTTACTCCTAGACCACAGCGGTTGACCTCACAATAATAATAAAAACTTTTTTATATCGGAATTTATCTTCAATACATGGTATTTCGTCATCCTCAAAAAATGAGTGGTCTTAAAAATATTCTCATATGTAAGTCCCAGTTCACTCATACTTCTTCTCACATCGTCCATGCAACCTTCTTTAGGTCTTCCCTTTCTTCTTTTCCTATCTTCTTCCACTCCAAAATCTTGTTAGAGAGGGATTCTATCATGTGCGATAGTGCGTTTTGTCGTACTTACAGCAGTGGCGACCATGATTGAAAGTTCAACTTAAATAACTATACTGTAATATTACATATTAAAAACCTCGTGCGTGGGGTAAAACCACTGTCCTTTATGTATACTACGTGCAATGTATATAAAAAATTATTCCAAAAAGTTGTGTTAATATACATTATACGAAACAAATCACTGCATTTTAAATGAACTCAACTTTATTTGAAACAGTATAAATCAATAAATACGTACGTGCCGCCATTTTATGATTGATTGGTGTCACGGCCTACTGCAGTCTAACTAATAAACATTGCCCACACTGTTAACGTTAGTCAGTTGTTTATAATGAACGCAAATATTTCCAACAAAGATATTATTTTACTATTATTTATTATTTTGAGAACGCCATCGCGCAAAATATAATGTACAACGCAAGTTTGTGAAGTGTTTTACAGAATCTCGGAAATTAAACATTTCCTCACTGCTGTAAAAAACAGTTCCCAACCTTGCATCGTAATATAGTATTTATTGTATTACATTTGTAATAAGAAACATAAGAAATGTATAAATAAAATAAATAAATAGCGGCAGCAGCAGTAGTGGTAAACTAATAACTGATAAATAAGGAATCAAATGCAAATACTGGCCGATCTCGTGATCAGTGTTCCTAGCTATAAAACAAGAAATCCCGGGTTTGTTTCGAGTCTTGGAAGAACAAATTATCTTAATCTCATTGTTTTCATTTTTTTTTTTCAAATGCCCCAGGTTGTCTTTCGACGTTCCTGGTTTCTCTCCTGGCATGGCGTACTTGTAACCCACTTCTGAGGTTGGGGCGCCTGGAAGGCGGGGTTACGTTGCCCCGATGATATGGGTGATGATGATGATAATGGTGCGCCAGGAGAGTCCCTAATCCTAAGCTTAACCTAAGATGAATATGAATTATGATGATTGTGATGGCCATATGATTTCGGGAAACGTTTGGGCCTTAAAGTTTTCCTGACATTTGTCTTACAGGTGAGGAAAAACCCCGATAAAAACCTCACCCAGAAAAACTGTTCCGACCGGGGATCGAACCCGGGCCCGCTGTGTGACAAGGCAGCACGCTACCCCGAGACCACAGCGGTGGACTGTTTACAATTATTATATTCAATATTTTTTTAGGTTTATTCCCCTATGTTTTAATGTTATTTTTTATTTAAAGAGAATTATCCGCATTTCATCATGGTCTGAATGCTGTATCATTTCATATAGAGGCTGAGTCAATCCCAGGGTCATGGTTACGCCACAAGGTATAGGACAGTTTAATATATTTTCCTCACCGGGACTAGAACCCCCGATCTTCCGGCTAGTAGTGCTACTGTAAGGCAAGGGAGGCGTGTGACAAGTAAATTTTATCTGTAAGGTGAGGTGAAATTATGGTTATTGTGGATTGTCCACTTTAACTTACCTGATATATTTTCAGTCCTATAGAACAACAGTGAGCATGCGCCAGAGTTTATAGAGCCAGCGATAACCCACCATCGAACCATATATCGATTATTATGGTTGTTTCGATTATTGTCCTTTTTTTTGTTTTGTTTTATGTATTAAGACACATTTAAAATGTAACGAACCTAAAAGCTAACTAACTGACACTTAACCTAATTCAAGGTGGATCCCATGAAACACCCTTTTTTTCACTCCTTAATAATCGCAACCATCGATAACCCAACATACTCTCTGGAAAAAATAACAAGTCACCATCACAATATGTGTATTTGAATAAATACTTAAAAATTCTAAAATAAAGTTATGAAAATTGTTTTAAATTTTTAAAATATTAAAAAATGTTACTAAATACAGAAGAGAAGCTATAATTCACAATAATAAACTGAAAAATCTAGGGTAAATCATTCTAAACTTGAAATGTATGTGTGTATATATATATATATATATATATATATATATATTTTAATTTGGTTTCTTCCATTAAGTTACGAAGTTTCACACTCTAAGGTATAATTTCATATTAATAACAAGCAGTGATTAAAAACATAATTTTGTTATTTTTAATGATTATGCAAATTCATTCAATTTTGAATTCATGCTAAATGTATGTGTGTTATATTCAACATTCCAGATTTGAAAGGGAATAAATTTTGTTTAGAGAAGTACGTATTGTAAACTAGCTTGCACAAATGTTAATGACAGCTATTTACGTTTCTATTACATTCCCGCATATTAGAGACCTATGACTCACAAACTAAAGGAGCACCTGGTCCCCGATCCATTCATAACAACAGGTCATCCAACCTCTATAACCAAATAAGGATTCAATTTCTCGTACACACCCGAAAAAAATGCAAGGCTGTTGCATCACTAGTCTCGAATACACTGAAGAAAAAACCACGTAGCTTACACGAGTTATTTATGAATTTCAAAACGTATCTTTATTACAAGATTATATGTAAGTACGTGTTCTTTTTTTTTTCGTTGGATGATATCAGTAATTTGATACGTGTCTTGGTTAGCAAAATAATGATATGGAAAATTCTCTGCTGTTTTTAAAGTTGTATCCATATACTTTAGCGAAATTTACTATGTGTTTGTATAAAAAAAAAGCCAAAATGAGTTAAGTATACTTTCATCATCTCCCAAGGCATCTGCGCTCTATGAAGAAGTTGGTAACCCAGGACGCTAATACAGTTTGAGTAATAAAGATGATATCTCGTAAGAATAGCATATGTTCTCGATTAATCTTTAAATGGCAATGTATCCACATGATGTAAATCTCCCCAACTCGTGTCCAATATATATATATCTCCCCTCAATTCGTGTCCAACTCAGGGTCGGGTCGAGGAATGAGATGAGATAAAGCTCCTATTATATAGAGGTCTGTGGACAAGAATGCCGGCCGACCACAGCTGACGCACCATCACAGGAGAGGATGAATGTAGTGAAACGAAATGGGCGAGATGAGTATGGAGAAAATGGTGGGATGAAATTTGTGTGCAGGGGAAAACGGGAGAAGCTCCGAGAAAAATCTGCCCAAGCTCCGTTTTGTCCATCAAGAAACCCACTTGGAGTGACTGAGATTCGATCTCGGACCTCAATGGTTATCCTACAAGATACATAGGTTTAATTTATTTAATATTTTAAATTTAAAAAAATAGAAAAACGAACGAATAGAAATTAGTTAATTTTTTCTTGAATTATACAATATAGGAGAGCCTGCAATAATAACTTACAGTTTTACATGATTCTGTTTTCACTGCTGTCCAACACGGTTAGTATGTCGCCAATTTAAGAATTAAAAATTTCAAATTACGAAGTTGCCTCTCTTCCCACAGTCAGTAACACCATTTGCTTAAATGAACCGCTCATTATGGACGTGCTTTTGACAGAAAAGAACTACAGAATGTTTAATATGTTCATCAAAAAATTCATAAAAATATAGTCTTACACAAAATTATATAATTTATACAACTTTGGTCAAACTATAATCCTAATGTACCTTAACGTAAAATAGCTTTTCTAATGGGTAGGATAATAATAAATAAATAAGGGTTAAAAATCAATATATAAAAAAAAATGGGGATTTCATATACGAGCATTAGTTTTAACTTTATTCTTCAATCAATCAAAGCTGCAATATATAATTATATATATATATATATATATATATATATAATTAAAACGAATATTCATTTCAATACTGTATGCTTAAGTTATTGATATAGCTAAGGTAAAACATTCAGGAAAAGTGAACAAGGAAACACAAAATAGGAATATAATCTCAGCATTTGCAAATATTGTTTAAGAGTTAATATTTTGTGAAATTCTGCCACCTTCTTCTGGACTAAAGAAGCAGCTACGAGAATTGCTCTAGTTGGATTCCCCGGTGAAAAATAATTTTTCTCATGGAATTTCATTTAGTATAAGATCGGTACCAAACGAGTATTATGAGAAAATTTGATTAGCTACAATACGTGGTTGCTCCAGATTAAGAAAATCACTATAACGGTTGGGGACTCGACATGGTGTTTGGATTATAGTCCACTTCTATAAATTACACATGTGGATGTGAGTCAAGCTTCCGACTCATAGATCGAGCAACTTTTTCTAGGTCTGCCGCACTATGCTGTGCTGTGTGTGTATGTGTGTGTGTGTTTTTTTTCTTTTATAAGTTTTTTTTATTCAGTGTCCGAGGTTTGTCATTTCGACATTGGCATTGGCATTTCACAGATCATTTAACCAGTTTTGCAAATATTGGTCCATGAGTACTCTCGTGCACTTAGTTTCGAAGTAGCTAAAATAAGTAGTGGCTACAGTTTGAGAATACCAGTTACAAGGACTGGGGACTCTATATGCTGACCAAATATTGCCCCCATACAGGCTGGATAATGGTCAGTATAGTAAAAGCTCCGTATTCGCGGGGAATATATTCCGCAATTATACCGCGAATATGGAATAGTAATTTGTATAAGTAGCCTATGTAGAGGATACGTTTCAAGGTTACAAAATATAAAATTATCAAAATAAAATCAATTAATCAGAGATTTTGAACAATTTCTGTTTATTATTACTGTCAGGTTTAGGCAAGGGCTTAAAGAACTTAGTGATTTGTTCCTGTTTTGCAGCTTTTAAAAAGATAATTCAATTAAGATTGATATTCAGCTGTGAATTCCTTACTTTGTCTTCGGATTTCTTGATTCATTAACATTGAAACATTGATATATACACAAAAGACTCGCCAACGCGTAAACGGTCAAGCATTTCTAATTTTATTTAAGCGGAAACACCATTTTTTCCGCATCGAAACTAATATTCTTTCCTTTTACTCGATATTATAAATTGGCAACAAAACAGAAGAGACATGTGTTATTCAATCAAAATTATTGCAACGAATGACAAGTTGAAACAATAAAACACCGATCGTGGGCGAGGGCGGCGTTTATCATCGGACATAGCGTCACGTGAAATACTGCGGCGGTGGCTTTTAACAACAAAGTTTAGGCTTAATGACAATAAGGTTTGTTTTAGTTTGATATTAATTTGTCCGTTAGGTTTGAATCACTCTATTTAAAAGTCGCCTTGGCACGTGCTTGTAGTAAAAAAAGTTGCCGATGCGTTAATAAAGGATACTAATCCTTCTAATATACCAACTTGATCCGCGAATAAAGAAATTTTTAGCCGCGAATACAGGAAAAGTGTCGCAATTTTCTAAGCCGCGAATAATGAAAACGCGCATAAGGGATCCGCGAATCACGAGCTTTTTTACTGTACTATATATTGCACGTACGGATGTGTGTTAGCAGGCCTTGTAGGGCTCTCACACCATGCAGTGTGTATGTGTTTTTTTTTCTTCTATATGATTCGCAGGGGCACGCCGTAGCGTAGTGGTTAAGGCACTGAGCTACAAGCCGGAGGGTCGAGGGTTCAAGTCCCGTTGGGGTCAGGATTTTTAAACTGACCCAAACCCTCTGGCGGCACTATGGCCCTGGGGTCGACTCAGCCTCTAACTAAAATGAGTACCAGACGCTTGTTCTGGGGTAAAGGCGGCCGTCACGCAGGGCTGACAACCCGGCTGACATAAAGTGCCGATTGTCTAGAAAAAGTGCGAGCCTTAACCTCCTACTACCCCAAGGGCCTCCTGAGGCCTGTTGTGGGATCACTTTACTTTATATGATTCGAGTGTTTTATCATTTTATAGATCATGGTGCATAAGCATTCTGAAACACACAGCCTACAGGTTGATTCCTGTCGTTTCTATATAAAGTGAACTGTTATGCGAGAACTGTACTTATAGGTGTTTCCGTAACAATTTCAATATGTAATTAGGTGGCCTTACATATTAGTAAACATGACACTTACAAAACCAGGTCTTTTCTGAAGGTTATAAATATTTTATACTGCTACTTATATGTAAACATATCGAATTGCACTCAAGTTCCTCTACTGCCATGTCCATATAAGAGGCACAGGGTATTTATTACAGGACTTCACCGACAAACTTTATTCTATTTATTTATTTTTTCTGATGGAGTTGATACTTCTTAAGGTTTTTCTAAGGTCTTCTCTTCCACTTCACCAGGGTTAAAGTGTACATATAATAATAATAATAATAATAATAATAATAATAATAATAATAATAATAATAATAATAATAATAATAATAATAATAATAATAATAATAATCATCATCATCATCATCACTCCAGGGATCAGGCAATTGCCCGTTCCGACTTCATATTGCATCAGCCCAACGTCTTCTAGGTCTTCCAACATCACGCCTTCCTCTTGCTTGATAATTTCTGGCTAACAATGGATATCTCTCCTTGCTCATTCCATCCATGTGTAATAATAATAATAATAATAATAAGAATAATAATAATAATAATAATATTAGTATTAATATTAATAATAATAATATTAGTATTAATATTAATAATAATAATATTAATATTATTAATAATAATAGGCCTAATAATAATATTAATAATAATAATATTATTATTATTATTATTATTATTATTATTATTATTATTATTATTATTATTATTATTATTATTATTATTATTATTATTATTATTGAGTTAATTAAATATGGCCCAAAAAATTTAATAGGTAGATTGAGGGACTTGTATAATAAGTGCATTGCAATACAGAAGATTCCTGATGAATGGAAAATAAGCTACATAGTACCAATATACAAGAAGGGCGATAGAAGAGACGCAAAAAACTACAGAGGACTAAGTATAAATAACACATTATATAGAATATTTACGAAGTTATTAAAAACAAAGTTACAAAAAGATGTTAAAGACAAATTAGGAGAAGATCAAAATGGATTCAGACCAGGAAGGTCATGTGTTGACAATATATTTGCAATACAACAGTTAATTGAAAAACGGACTGCAGTTGGAGAAGAAACCCATTTGACAATGATAGATTTAGAGAAAGCTTATGACTCAATTCCGAGGAACAAATTATGGGAAGTATTGGAGAAATACAATATTGACAGAAAACCTAATAGAAATTATTAAACAAATCTATAAAGATAACTCCGCTTATGTTAAAATGGGAAATATTAATGTCTAATCCTATAAACACCTCAAAGGGATTGAAACAAGGGTGCAGTCTATCACCAATTTTATTTATATATTTATGTAGAATTTATATTAACGAAATGGAAACAAAGCTGCAAAGGTATGGGGATCCCAATAGGCAATAGATTTTTGCTGACATTACAATTTGCCGATGATCAACTGGTTTTAGCGCAAGACAATTTTTGATATGGAATTCATGATAAAAAGGTTGAAAATCACATATGAATCATGGGGTCTCACAGTAAATTTACAAAAAAACAGAATATCTGGCAATAAATAGCAATGAAAGAGAAAATTTAGTATTGGAAGATGGAATCCAAATAAAGCAAGTGAAACAAACTAAATATTTGGGGAATGATTATGGATAACATCGAAGGTATAGGCAAAGAGAACATAAAACATAGAATTGAATTGAGTAGCAAAATAATATCATCATTAAATTCCATATGGTGGGATAAGCATATTTGGAAAGACACAAAAAAATATATTGGTAAAACATTGGTGGAATCTGTTGCAATGTACGGAAGTGAGGTATGGACAATCAATAAGTACTACAAGAATAGACTAATAGCTCTAGAAATGGATATTATTTACGAAGAAGTGCCAGAAAGTCTAAATTAGAACGTGTCACAACTAAGGAAATTAGAAACATAATGGAAGCATAAGAAAGCATAATAGAAAGAATTGAGGAAAAGGAATTAAAAGTGGTTAGGACATGTTTTAAGAATGGAAGATGAGCGATGGCCGAAGCAACTATATGAATGGCATCCTAACAGAAAGAAGAAAAGAGGAAGACCAAGGTTAACATGGAAGGAAAACATGAAGACAGTAATGCAAGCTAGAGGGCTAAGCATCGAAGATGCCCAAGACCGTAGGCTTTGGAGGATTGGCACGGGAAGACGGCAGCAGCTGTACAAACCCGAAGATAGAGAGAGATTATTATTATTATTATTATTATTATTATTATTATTCGAGGTAGCGTGCTGTCTTGTCACGCAGCGGGCCCGGGTTCGATCCCCGGTCGGGGCAGTTTTTCTGGGTGAGGTTTTTATCGGGGTTTTTCCTCACCTGTAAGACAAATGTCAGGAAAACTTTAAGGCCCAAACGGTCCCCGAAATCATATGGCCATCATCATCATCCTTATCATTATCAACATCATCACTAACATCCTTCACTGGTGTGGAAAGCAATGGGAAGCTACCACACCTACACAATTCCCTAGTAAAGGTGCAAGCATAGCATGAAAATGCTATGATTGTAGTGAAGGACCTGCCTTCGGGCAGAATTACTATGGATTATTATTATTATTATTATTATTATTATTATTATTATTATTATTATTATTATTACTGAATCTCCAAATATTTTGAAACCCTATTTGGCCACAAAGGCATGTTGGGGTTGTAGCTTACTATAACAATATTATATTAGGCCTATACATTGTAAAACACAAATATTAACTTATAGTTTTGAATGTGTGTTATGAATTACATAAATAGTCTATAAGAGTCTTAGCAAAATACAACATATTGTTATGAATATATGCTATGAATTTCATAAAATGTATATAATAATTTTAGTTCTTAAAAATCACTTCACCTGTTGAGGCAGAAGCCTGATCATCATCATCTACCGTCACGGTTTAGACCATTTCTGATCTGTTCCGGCTCCATATTTTAGTTGCTCGCTCCATCTTTTAATTGGTCGTCCACGACTTCTATGTTCTTGTGGATTATAGTTTAACATCTTATAAGGTATCCTCTCTTCACTTATTCTACTAACATGTTCAAACCATTTATTTCTGTGTTCTATTTTTTGTTACCACACTAGTTTTTTGTAATTCTTCACGAATATCTTCACTCCTCCGTTTGTCCAAAAGAGTACATCCTGTCACATATCGTAGGAATTTCATCTCGGCTGCTTCCAGTCTTTTTATTAAACTTATGGTGAGAGTTCAACATTCCGAGCCATACAGCAGAACAGGAATAGCTAAAACTTTGTAAAACTTTAGGCGTGTTTCTTTACGAACTTTCTCTGCTAATGTTCTTCTAATTGTACCGCAAATATATTGAAACATATTAAGCTTCTATTAATATATCTTGTCCTATCATTTCCTAGACAAACTCCTAAATAAGTTTAACCAGATTCGTTGTCTTTCGAATATAGGACAATCAAATAAAGCATGTTTAACAGTTTGTATTGATTCTTGACATTTACAATTATGATCAATGTCTGAGTTAATATTTAACATTAACTATGATTTGAGGGAAGTAGATTATACAGGGTATGATTGGAAAACATTATCTCAGGATAGGGATGTATGGAGAGCTTATGTCCGCGCGGCCATGAACCTACGGGTTCGATAGTGCCAGTGAGTAAGTAAGTAAGTCTGAGTTAATATTAAATATCCTAAAATATACATATAATAACAATTATGAATTATCTACTTGTTGATTGATAATACGCAATTAGGCATAGGCTACATAATGTAGAGTTGACAAAGAAAAAATGATGAGGATGATGATGATGATAATAATAATAATAATAATAATAATAATAATAATAATAATAATAATAATAATAATAATAATAATACTTACTTACTTACTTACTCACTGGCACTATCGAACCCGTAGGTTCATGGCCGCACGGACATAAGCTCTCCATACATCCCTAACCTGAGCTAATGCTTTCCAATCATTCCCTGTATAATCTACTTCCCTCAAATCATAGTTAATGTTATTCTCCCACCTCATTCTTGGTCTACCAACTGGGCGTTTTCCCTCTGGCTTTCCTACAAGAAGCTTCCATGCAAGTCTTTCATTTCCCATACGTGCAACATGTCCTGCCCATCGCAGTCTACGAGACTTATCTGTTCTTATTATATCTGGCTTCCTATAAAGACCATGTAGTTCATTGTTATGTAGTCTTCTCCATTCACCTGTCTGTTCATCTCTCTTTGGTCCAAAAATTTTCCTAAGTACTTTATTCTCAAATACTTGTAATCTCCTTTCATCTCTTAAAGTAAGAGTCCATGTTTCGCACCCATATAATATAACTGGTAGAATAATAGTTTTATATATTTTCAGTTTAACGTTTTTTGAAAGGAGTTGGGACATCAAGAGTCTCTGCAATGCATAATAACACGCACTTCCAGAATTGAGCCTATGTTTAATTTCTTTGTGCATCTCATTCCTATTTGTAATAATAATAATAATAATAATAATAGTAATAATAATAATAACATATAATTTGATTAAGTCATTGGCTTGGTAAAGTTAGTGTAAACTATTAAAGAATATAAAAAGTATACATGAAACACGGTTATATATTATATTGTGTAAGGAAATATTTAGTGAGTTTTTAAACTGTTTTTGAGTCGGGCTGGAACTTTAGGAACAATAGGTCATACAGAGAGGATAATTGTTTCGTTAAGGAACATACGAGTATATAGGACTACTCCCAAAAACGTCGTTTATGACTTATGCAGATGAAATAATTAGGCATGCTTACTTCTAACTTCTTATTGTTCAATACCACCATATTGTCTTGAACATTTCTGGAATCCTCTCCTGGCCTTGGCGGAATTGCAACCCGCTTCTGAGTTTGATGAGCCTGCAAGGCAGAATTGCCTTACTTCAATGATATTATTTTGGCTGATAAATGATAACAAAACACCAGGAGAATTCTTAACCTAAATTACAGGTTAAGGGTGACCGCAAGAATAATTCCCTGAAAAAGAAGATTAGCGAGTAAAATTAAATTATATTATTTCGCCGAATGACAGAAAAGCATGTCAACAGAATAACTTCAATTAAAAGGATTTTTGGAGAAGAGCTGCCAGAAAATCTCGACTGGAAAACATTAGAAATACAGAAATTAGGAAATGGATGAATGCAGAAAGAAAAATAATGAGATTGAACACAGAAGGCTAAAATGGAGTGGACACGTAAGAAGAATGCAGGATGGAAGACTACCAAAGGCCGTCTATGCATGGAAAATTGAAAGAAGGAATAGGAAAGGAAGACCAAGAACAACCTGGAAGAACAACATTCAAAATTCAATAAGGAAATATGGTGTAACAGATGAAGACACAGAGGACAGAGAACGATGGAGAACTTGAATTAAGGGGAATTTGTGAATGTTTGTTGCAAACTGATAGTCTATAAGTCCGTAGTCATTTACATTTATTTATTTATTTATTTTTAATTCATGTTAATTGCTAAGAATGGTTGGAGAAACCCTCAATGATGAGGAAAATTCTCAAAGTGAATGAATGAAATAATTAGGCATGCTTACCCATAACTTCTTTTTTGTTGAGATCAAAACAAAATACTATATACTATTATGGCGTAGCCCTAGCCTTTCCTTTGTCACTATACCAAGTTAATTTAGTTACGCTTATTTGCCCATGGATGTCATGAATGGTATGCCATATACCAATGAGACATCTAGCGGACAGCTAAGGCATTAATAGGAAGATGAGGTCGGTAAATTTTGCTTAGAGGCATTTTATTCAGGCTTAAGGATCTTTTACAAGCTTGAAAATCTTTATACTCGGGACCCACGGCTTAAAGTCCCTCCCGAAAGACTTTCTCCTTGGATTTTTCCATCATATAAAAGATTCATCGACCCCGCGGCAATTCCCTGAAAAGGAAGATAGGTGAGTAGGATTTAATACAAAGGATGCATGATAATTATATATATAAGTTTATATACTTACTTACTCATTGGCACTATCGAACCCGCAGGTTCATGGCCGCACGGACATAAGCTCTCCATACATCCCTATCCTGAGCTAATGCTTTCCAATCATTCTCTGTGTAATCTACTTCCCTCAAATCATAATTAATGTTATTCTCCCACTTCATTCTTGGTCTACCAACTGGGCGTTTTCCCTCTGGCTTTCCTACAAGAAGCTTCCATGCAAGTCTTTCATTCCCCATACGTGCAACATGTCCTGCCCATCACAGTCTACGAGACTTAACTGCTCTTATTATATCTGGCTTTCTATATATATATATATATATATATATATATATCGCTGTGGTCTCGAGGTAATGTGCTGCCTTGTCACGCAGCGGGTCCGGATTCGATCCCCGGTCGGGGCAGTTTTTCTGGGTGAGGTATTTATCGGGGTTTTTCCTCACCTGTAAGACAAATGTCAGGAAAACTTTAAGGCCCAAAACGGTCCCCGAAATCATATGGCCATCATCACCATCATCATCCTTATTATCATCATCATCATCATCAACCTCCACCGTTTTGGAAAGCAACGGGAAGCTACCACACCTACATTTCCCTAGTAAAGCTGCAAGCATAGCATGAAAATGCTATGATTGCAGTGAAGGACCTGCCCTCGGGCAGAATTACTATGGATGAATATATAATAAAAGAATGAATGTATGTCTGTCTGTTTGTCCTTTATGCGTTACTACAACATTCATCCGATTGTGATGGGACTTTTTGCGAAATGTTTAGGAGTTTCCCAGGAAGTTTTTAGGCTATAAGAGAGTTGTAATACTCAATCCCTTCACTCTTAAAATCACCCTTTGTAGTGAAAAACGTGTTTTCGGAACTTTTTGGATGCTTAAATGGCTTCCGCTGCCTAAACCATAACAAATACATCAAATTAATGTACACAGAGTTGAATATCTAAAAAAAAATACAAAAAAGTCCGCGACAGCATATGTCTATCTTTTTCGGATAACTCATAATAACATTTTTTTTCTTTCCGCTCATTGATGCCAAGAAGATCGGATTGACTAGATTCCCGGGCAGGCGTAGCAGCGCATGGCGGGTATTATTTTACGGATAACTCTCAGTAACAATTTTTGTCTTTCAGCTCATTTATGCCAAGAATATCGAGGTAAGTAGATTCCCGGGCAACGCGAGTAATCAGCACGGGGTATCTAAAAATAATCACGATATAAATGTATAATAATTTTTTTCAATTTTACTTATTTAACTAAACATAAAAACACATTTAATGCAGCGCACGGTGGGTAGTAGCTAGTTACCAATAAAAAGAATTCTGAGATAGTTCTCTAAAATATATCTATGTTGTTAAAGTGAATGTTAGGACTTAGGCCTACATACAAATATAAACAAACATGTTTGATCCTAATCCAGTATCTTTCCTCTGATCTTGCTGAAAGTAAGCCTAATGTAATGAAATGATTCTGTAAAACTAGCTTGCCCTCTGTATTTTAAACATCGGTTTATGGCACTGAAATCCGAGTAGTTTTACCTCAACATATTTTTTTGCTTCTCTGGCACGTGAAATTCAGTCCTTGCGATGACCCTGCAACGAATTAACTCTAACATCAACAATTTTAAAAGCGTTTTTGGCAGCTGCAACTTCAACTCTTTTACAACTTTCTTAAACTTTATCTTGGCTTCATTATAAATTCAGAAATTATGTACACAAGGTCTTCATCTCGCGACATGCAGCTGATAAAACAATAATGTGAACATCAAATTATTTACATTAAATTGTATTTAATCTATCTAGTCGATACTTTCTTCAGATATTTGCAACGGTATTTTTAGTTGTAAATTACTTTTATTAAATAGGCCTATTATATTCAGCATCCGTTTGCTTATTTATTTGCACCGACATGTATATCTTTCTCAGGGGAGCTATTGATTAACACAATTATGGCGAGTAAAGACATTTTGTTATCAAATAAAACATTCACTTCTTGAATAAAATTATTTATTTAAACAATATTTGGAAATAAAGATGAAAATTCAAATTATTGTTTCTATAATTTAATTTGATGACTATAGATTAATATATATCTTCAACTTGGCAGTATTGACTATTTTATTTTCAAGTATTTTATATAAGGATTTTTCTCAGTTTAAATATTATTTTAATAATATGTAATTATTATTACGAATGGTTATAATAGTCATATATTCACTGTGACTTAAGGCCACATTATTTGAACATTCTTTTGTCAACTTCTGTCTGTGAATTCAGTATCCATTGTTTATCATAACAATATATGTGACGTAATCATTGTTACATTTCACATCGATGTTACAAAATTCATCTATTATATTTAGCATAGTAAAATAAATATTATTTATTTTTAAATTATTTACATCATTTTTTAAATTTAGATAAAAAGAATCCCCAAATTAATAATAATATGATTATTATTATCATTATTATTATTATTATTATTACAATAAGGATAACATTTCCGGTTATAATTTTAACCAAAATAATCTTATATGTAATCTTCTGTAACTAACATCTCTTCACTCATGTTGAATATTTATATATTGCTGATTCCATCCATCCGTAGTAATTCTGCCCTAGGACAGGTCTTTCACTGCAATCATAGCGTTTTCATGCTATGTTTTGCAGCTTTACTAGGGAATTATAGGTGTGGGTAGCTTTCCGTTGCTTTCCACACTGGTGAAGGATGATAATAATATGGCCGGATGATGTCCGGGGACCGTTGGGCCCTAATCTTCCTGACATTTGTTTTACAGGTGAGGAAAAATCCCGAAAAAAGCCTCACCAGGAGACTGTCCCGACCGGGAACCCGGGCCTGCTGCGTGACAGGGCAGCACGCTACCTCGAGACCACAGCGGTGGACTTATTGCTGATTAATATTTATTTTATCCAGTTAAAAAAATGCAGTGTAGGTTATTGGTAATGAATCTCCTTAAGATTATTTAATTCAAATGTGAAATCGATTTTATCATACGGCTGTGAAGCTCGGAAGGCTACAAAACAAATTGGAAAGAAATTGCAATTCTTTGTAAATCGCTACCTGAGAAATATCTTGGGTACATGGTGGCAAGAGATTATTACAAATAAAGAAATTTTGAGAAGAATGAATAAAAATAAAATTAGTAAATAAATAAAATTTAGAGAATGGAAAATGGGTTGGTCATATGTTAAGGAGATAGAATGATAATATAACAAAAAATGGCATTTGATTGAAACCCCCAAGAATTGAGAAGGTGAAGAGGGAGACGTATAGGTCAACGTGGAGTAATTAGATTTTAGATTTATTTATTTAGCCTGGTGGAGTTAAGGCCATGTGGCCTTCTCTTCCACTCACCAGGGCAAACATATATTACATCAGAATATAACAATCACAATGAACTCTAATATTAAATACTAAATAAAAATTTGATCAAAAATGTAATATCTATTATATTACGATCTATAATGCAAATAGTTAATGTTAGTTAAAATTAAGACTAAAACTAATAATAAAATGTATACAATCAAGACATATTAAATTGTTCCTGTCTAATGCATATGTAATACAAAGAAAAATAATGAGATATAGAAAACTAATTTTACGTTTGTACAATATTTAAAACAAAACAAAAGAAAATATTTTGTTAATCTTAATATTATTTTCATAGTTAATTAAATTTATTAATTGTTAAAAGAATACCATCAGTGAGGTGTATAAGTTAGTTTGTTATTAAATAATTCTTTAATTTGTTTTTTGAAGGATGTTATAGTTTAACAGTCTCTGACATGGGCGGAAGGGAATTCCATGTTTTGGTAAGTGAGACCATCAGGGATAAAGCTTAACAGGCAGGGATGAGTTGGAATTAAATTACGGCATTTGCAAATAACAGAGGGCGTTGGCGAGCTTTTATCAAGGCCCTATAATTTCCAGTGGAGTGACCAGGACTACTATTACTTATTGGTAATGGCGGAGAAATGTGCGCTTACACGCATTACAGGATAGCATTTTATGGCATATAGAAACATATGTCAGAGGTATATTCAACATAACAAAAAATGTTCTACATAAAAATCCACATTGCAGAAGTTTAGTGAAGAACTTCGCTAGGTTTACCGTACAGGCCACACGGCCTAAAACGAATTTGTTCATGGTGATGATGATGATGATATACGACGCAGTTCGTAAAGAATTCTATTTCATAATTATATTACAGTCTCATTTCATAATATATAGATTATGAGTTTTGAGATTGAATGTAGTGATGAAATTCTCATCAGACTGTACTCTTTTGCCACTGTTCACGTGAACTAATGCAAACTGTACAATCCACTGTTACTCAATCTAAGGAATAACGCGCATTTTTCTACCCTTTAATTACACTGAACAACAAAAAAAGATTTTTTTTTTGTCTCAGAAAGAAAAATATGTGATTCTGATAGTATTTTTTCTCCTGAATTCAAACATATCGGGTTTTCTCCATCACGCAAGGTTTCCGAGAGACAGCAATTTATAATTTCAAATACTTTCATATTTTCTACATTCGTAACTACACAATATTCGAACATTCGGACTCACCTAGAAAGTAAAAAATGACGATTTTCAGCTATATTTCGCCCGTGGAGCATCCCTCTTGATGGTCCAACAATAATCGGCCAGCATATTAAGATTCCATTTGCCTTGATATCTTTTTCCATAGCTGAAATCTCTTGAGTTAGCTCATTTGGTTTTATTTCACAATGGACAACTGGACGAAAAAAAACGTTTATTAAAAAATAATTATTTAAATCCATTAATTCAAATTGAAATAAAAACTGTGGGTGATGAAGAAATTCCGAATATATATTTGAAAACACGATAAAAAAACTGCATTAAGTACAACTATTGGTACTCATGAGACAAAAATCATGTTGACCAGTGTTATTGGATAGTACTAATACACTCATGATCTCACCTCTATTTGGTTCTATTCCCAATCGGATTGGATTTTCCGATTAAGTGTTCCGTATTAATAATAATAATAATAATAATAATAATAATAATAATAATAATAATAATAATAATAATAATAATAATAATAATAATAATAATAATAATAATAATAATTAATAAAGTTCTTAGGACAATTTTTTGAGCAAAGAGAGATGAACAGGTGAATGGAGAAGACTTACATAACAGTGAACTACGTGGTCTTTACAGGAAGCCAGTCATAATAAGAACAGTTAAGTCTCATAGACTGCGATGGGCAGGACATGTGGCACGTATGGGGAATGAAAGGCGTGCATGGAAGCTTCTTGTAGGAAAACCAGAGGGAAGTAGATAATACAGGGAATGATTGGAAAGCATTAGCTCAGGATAGGGATGTATGGAGAGATTATGTCCGCGCAATCATGAACCTACGGGCTAGATAGTGCCAGTGAGTATAGTATATAGTATAATAGCAATAATAATAATAATAATAATAATAATAATAATAATAATAATAGTGCATTTTACATATTAACAAAACGGATCGTTTCAAATTGTCTCGACAAATCATTCTCAGATTTGTACTCGAGGTAAAAAATGCCTGTTTTTGTTGGTCCTTAGGAGATGGACTGTAATAGGCCAGTGGGCTACTATTTTAATTGGATGAAGATAATATTTTATTTCTTCTCGGAGAATTAAGTCCATAAGGCTCTTTCTGCCACTCAACCTGTAGAAGTGGCAGAAATACGCCTATACAAAATATATATTACAATGTATCATAAATACAAATTATACTAATAACTTATTATAAGATATAAAAATTAAGATGTTATAAAATATATACTTAGCCCTTATTTTTACACGCTAAAGTTAGTGCATTTGTTCTCACTAACTGTAAGGCAAATATAAAAAAATGGACCACAACTTAACCTAAAAATCTGTGTCCTCACCAAACACATTCTTATAAATTAAGTAGTAGTAGTAGTAGGACTTTATTAGACAAAAAGTAAGATATTTACAATATTATTTACAAATATGGGTCGCACGGGCAGTAAGCCGTACGTGCTGTTGACAGTCCGTTACAATAAAGTAATAATTGGTACTAGTGTAAAGAAAATTAAACAACAAAAGCAGCAATAACATTACAATTACATAAAGAAAACACAATAATAATACTACAATTAAATAATAACACAATAGCATTATACACTAAAAACATTAACATTACAATTACATAAAGAAAACACAATAATATTACAAATAAGTAATAACACAATAGCATTATACACTAAAAAAACATTAACATTACAGTTACATAAAGAAAACACATTAATATTACAATTAAATAATAACACAACAGCATTATACACTAATTAATTTATATATAATTGTTAATAATTAATGGTATTGCATTTTGATAACATATATTTATTCATGAATGAGTGTTGTCCTTATTTTTCGCGTTTTGTCCAGAAATTTACCGAGGTTTATCCAATTTTCTGGATTTACCAATAATTCGTAGCATGCCAATCTTTCCCGATTTGAATTTAGAAATCTTTCCGGTAATAACTGACGTCTCCAATATTCTAAATCATTACATTTTCCTAATATATGTATCTCATCTTCAAAGTTCCCGCACATTGGACATATTCGCAAAGACAGCAGAGTTCACATCGGTATTTTCATCGAAGACTGTAAACTGTAGACTGTCAAGTGAGAGTTAAAATTTTTAACCCAGAAATACAATATGATCTTCTGACATGTACAAGAGTCCAGGTGAAGTAAGAGTAGAGAATACCTCTAACAAGTATCATTTCCGACGATGTGCTGCCCAACTTACTATGCTACCAATGGCCTGCTAGGAAGGGAGGAGTAAACTATTCTACACGATTTAAAGGTATATCTTGCATTGTTTTCTTTTATATAGTATTATTGTTCCATACTATATATTTTTCTTATGTATGATATCCATACGTATGTTCTGATTCCATGTCTATTCTTGGAAAAATGATTAATACATTTCTGTCTTGTAAATAAAAATTTTTTTGTGAATAATAAAGCGAATATTCTCCTTTATTATGATGTAATGCACAATAAATAACGTATTCTCAATTAAAAAAAGATATATAATTATAATTCAAAGTATAATATAAGGCAGTTTTATCGTACTTACCCCTAAAAATTTTGTACACTTTTTTAAAATGCGCGCACTTCCAATAATTTACTCTGTATATATTTCGATATTTGATTTTCGGAATTTTTATTCTTATTATACTTGCTCAAAAACTGATGATTGTTCGAAAATATTTGTCCAATTTTAAGCGCAATTTTCGAAAACTTTGTGCATTGGTTGATTTAGAAGATAAAACAATATTCAAGCCTACACTAAAATGTAATTTTAGTCCTTAACTTTTTTGTATTTACGTAACTTATAAAATGCTATAATCACCTGATTTGATAATATATGTAAACTTAATATTGGTACATAAACAAAACTAGAACTTTAAAACCGAAACTTGTTACACAGATAAAGAAGAATTATACATTTTTTTAAATCCGCGAACTTTCAATAATTTACTCTGTATATATATTTTGATATGTATTTTCGGAATTTTTATTCGGTCGGTTTTGGAGATCAAATTGTATTGAAGCCGAAAATAACATGTAATTTTAGCCCTTTTTGTATTTTCGTAACTTACAATAGGACCTACACTGTAGACACCCGTTTTAATAATATATGTAAGCCTAACATCAGTAGGCCTACATAAACGAAGTATCAGAATAATTCTAAACCAGAAATTTAAAAACAAAACAAGTTTCAAAGTAAAATAAAATAAAAAAAGAGGGTGCAGACAAGGACATAAAATATATCGTTTGTAAAAATGGTCATGCCTCACTCTTGCATTAAAACCCTACATGTGACAGACTGAAGTGTAAAGCTTTTGTACAACAGAAAATTGGATTAATTTGGCACTACGTCTAGGCGTTCGCACCCTTTCATCTTGTAGCCACCTTGATTAGCGAGTGTGTTCCTCTGAGATGTGGATTTGACCTCAGGCAACAAGGGTGTGGTTGCAAAATGACAAAGGAAAATGTTACGTATATTTTTACTTAAATTACATTTTGGATTGACAGTTCATTGTTCGTATTGTAGAAGGAGAATGTAATATGTCTGATTTCTAGCAGTTCAAGGACTCTTTTCAACTGGTCCGATAGCATTATTACCAAACTGGTGGTCGCGTTTTCTAATGAATATACATACTAGCTAAAACCCCTCCCTGTGCGCTGCTATGCTTAAATAAATGAAATGTGTTTTTATGTTTAGCTGAATAAGAAGAAAAATAATTATACTTCTATAAAGGTAAAAGGTGAAGTGATCCCATTGAGCCTCAGGAGACCTTTGGGATAGTAGGAGGTTAAGGCTCTCATTTTTTCTAGACAATCGGCATTTGGTGTGTCGGATTGTCAGCCTTACGTGACACCGTATTTACCCCAGAACAAGCGCCTGGTGTACATTTCCGTTAGAGGCTGAGTCGACCCCAGGGCCGCAGTGCCGCCAGAAGGTTTGGGTCAGTTTAAAAACCCTGACCCCACTGGGAATCGAACCATCAACCTTCCGGCTTGTAGCGTAGTGTCTCCAATTTTACATTATATGTAGGCCTAATTATTTTTAGATAGGCCTACTCCGTACTGATTATCTGCCGTTGCCCGGGAATCTACTTAATCCGATCTTCTTGGCATCAATGAGCTGAAAGACAAAAATTATTATTGTGAGTTATCCGTAAAAGATAGACATGCGTTGCGGACTTTTTTGTAGAATTTTTCAAGGTATTCAATTCTGTGTACATTCATTTGGTATATTTGTTATGGTTTAGGTAGCGTAAGCCATTTAATCGTCCAAAAAGTGACTTCTTAGTGCACCAATGTACTTTTTTTTTTAGCTCCGGCCCT
This sequence comes from Diploptera punctata, assembly GCA_030220185.1. Classification (NCBI taxonomy): domain Eukaryota; kingdom Metazoa; phylum Arthropoda; class Insecta; order Blattodea; family Blaberidae; genus Diploptera; species Diploptera punctata. The sequence continues at coordinate 749,915 of JASPKZ010007177.1, forward strand.
ATAGTATGTACGGTAACATGTTATATACTTTTTTGCACTATGTAACTAATATTGTGTACTTAGTCCTACTGTTATTGTTGATGGGCATCGTAATTTGACATTCCCGCATAGAATCTTGGTTGCTATGAAAACAAAAGAAATCTCAATATTTTAAAAATTACCAAAAGCACTAGTGCGGTAAGTAAAACATTTATTTTGAAATATTGATAGTGATTCTGCAATTTGTATTAATTTAGATATTAATTCACCACATCCAGCTTTCCGCCTCTTCTATTATTTCATCATCACTGTACACATCATCTAAACTTTCTCCATAATCAGAAATAAACCCCAAATCAAATTGATTTTACAGTTTTAACAAATACAAGATGGCGACATGACCAACAATACTTATTATTTCTAAATAGCAACACATATAGCCGATTCACCTTCTGAAATATAACATTTATCTTCAATCGTATTTATTAATATTTTAGCTAACATCTTCCGATTGAGGGTCTTTCCACTTTTCAGCGGTTGCCCTTTTACCAGCCGGCTGCTGGCCCTTCACATCCACATGTGTCAATCACAGAGGTAGATGATCAACAGCCAGTGTAGGGGTGACATGTGGTTAGCATGTCGAGTCCCCCAGCCGTTATAGCTGGTTCCTCAACCTGGAGCCGCTACTTATTGTAACTACCCAATTGCCTCACGATGCTGGGTGGGCACCGGTCCCATACTGGCCGAAATACCATGAGAAAATTTCTTCCCCCATGGAGACTCGAACCAGCAAGTCCCGGAGCTCTGCGCCAAGGCTTCCTACCTTAACCGCTCGGCTACGGCGCGGGACAGCTAATATCTTAATTACTAAAATACACATAGTGTAAAAAAGTAGTAAGCATTACTCATGTGGGACACACATAACGGAATCTCGGGGGGGGGGGAAGAGTGAGAACTCGGCGCAAGCGCCTCGTTTTTTTTTTAACTTTCCCTCGATCCGTAACAAGTGTTTACCACACTCGTATCGCATTATACTATAACAATTGTCCTAGATGGTGAAAATCCCATTCAAATCGGTTAAGTGGTTTTTCAGTCCATAAGGGGCAGACAGACAGATTCACACTCATCTTTATATACAGAATACTCTAAAATTTCCCTTACAAACTTATAGGACTTGTAGAGGGGACTGAGTTGATAATATTTGGAATTGAAAACCATGTCCGGAAACTTACCGTTTCCGAGCTACAGCCGTTTGAAAACATATTTTTAACGCGACCACTTTTACAAGTATTCATTATGAGGCGTGACACAGTACATCACTTGTTTTACAATTCAACTCATTAATAACCAAATAAACAAAATGGAAACTGAATCATGACTTGCAGTAATAATTCCGTATACGAGTACACCCTCCACAATCAATTTTTGCAGTTTTCAAAATTTCGAAAAATGTTGACTTTTTTAAAAATGACGAATCGCGAAGCTATTACTTGTTGAGACACGTGACGTACTTTCAGGCAATGCTTGTTTGCAAACGGCTGTAGCACGAAATGGTAAGTTTCCGGACATGGTTTCTAATTCTAAATATTATCAACTTAACCCCCTATACAAGTCCTAGAAGTTTGTAAGGGGAAGTTTGTAAGAAGTTTGTATGAAGATAGCAAGTTATAAAAAATACTAATCTTTACACAATAAATATTATACATCAGACAAGCAAGAAAAGTCATACAAACGCGAGTCCTAATTTTAACTGCCAATACTTTTCTGAGTAGATTACCTCGAAGTTTTAACATCCTGCCATTTTGTATAAAATTAAAGAGAATTAGATTACGTACCACGATACGAAATTTGTTATAGAAGTTTGTCATTCAATATAATGCATCCTTTTGCCCCTAGGTCTGAAGTAATCACACATTATCTAGGTATAATTACGATGGATTTTACGGTTGGTGTTATAATCCTCGCGTGAAGTTTTAGGCGTGACATAACTTTAGTCTTATTATCGAAATCACTCTGCTATTGCAGTTGACATCCTCACGGGCGTTTAAACATTTCTTCGTTTTTCAAATAGCAAACATTTGTTGGCACATTTACCGGAATATGTATCACTGTATCAGACGAAATATCGTTAATAAATATTAGTTATATGGTCACACGTAGAAATTCAGTATATAATGGAAATGGACAGCTAATGACAAATGAGGGAAATTTTGAGGAAGTGGCTGAATTCAAATACCTAGGAACAATAATCACAAATAGGAATGAGATGCACAAAGAAATTAAACATAGGCTCAATTCTGGAAATGCATGCTATTATGCATTGCAGAGACTTTTGATGTCCCAACTCCTTTCAAAAAACGTTAAGCTGAAAATATATAAAACTATTATTCTACCAGTTATATTATATGGGTGCGAAACATGGACTCTTACTTTAAGGGAGGAAAGGAGATTACGAGTATTTGAGAATAAAGTTCTTAGGAAAATTTTTGGACCAAAGAGAGATGAACAGACAGGTGAATGGAGAAGACTACACAACAATGAACTACATGGTCTTTATAGGAAGCCAGATATAATAAGAACAGTTAAGTCTCGTAGACTACGATGGGCAGGACATGTTGCGCGTATGGGGAATGAAAGACGTGCATGGAAACTTCTTGTAGGAAAGCCAGAAGGAAAACGCCCAGTTGGTAGACCAAGAATGAGGTGGGAGAACAACATTAACTATGATTTGAGGGAAGTAGATTATACAGGGAATGATTGGAAAGCATTAGCTCAGGATAGGGATGTATGGAGAGCTTATGTACGCGCGGCCATGAACCTACGGGTTCGATAGTGCCAGTGAGTAAGTAAGTAAGTAAGTAAGGACTTTATTGTCTTTTATTCAGGGAAAGAAGGGATAAAAATATATACTTTTCATAATTTTCTTTTCCATTATTGATTAAAAAGGTTTATTGTCATTATCATTTGCTCCGACTATCAAAGAACTATGAGATTCATGCTTTATCGACTGCAGCGAACCCGGCGGAGGCGATAAATAATAATCGGAATCCGATTATATCCGCTTTTAGAGAATAATATTAACCATGATTTGAAGGATATAAATTTTGCAGGAGATGACCAGAAAAGTTTAGTTCTGTGTAGGGAAGTATGGAAAGTTTAAATACTCGAGACAATGAACCTATAGATTTGATAGTGCCAGTGAGATTGTAAATCATGCAATGTTATATTTTATTTGAAATTTTATACAATACTCATAAATTGAAGATTATCTCTGGGAAATTTATTACCGATACTTGGATTGAAATCATATTTTATTACAATATTTATACGTTTTTATTTGTTAATATGAAATAATGCTTAGGCACAGTAGTTATTTAGATAACAAGCTACAGAGGTTTAGTAACGAGATGTTCGGTAAAAGCAGCGAGTTACTAAACCTAATGTTGTAGCGTGTTGTCTACAAAATTTTATCTACGTTCAGAGTATTTTAGTATATGTTGTATATTTAATATATTTAATGAAATTCATCTATTGCGGAAACTATGTGTTAGAGAAAGAGTAATGTTGGACTTTGGAGAAAAAGAAAAAAGACACGATAAAGTATTTTTATCTAACATTGTTGTTATATTCTGCAATTTTGGGTGCTAGTTTCATATGTGAATTTAAAGTAAAAATGAGTGGAGAAGGTGATTCACGGTCCATCAGGAAACATTTTAAAAGCAGTCCAAGTTGCAATTATTAATATACTTCCAGGAGAATCGAGGAAAATGTATTTATCATCATCATTAAAGGGTATTTTACATTTTATTGAACCTGTATTTTATTTTTATAGCGTGTTTTGTTAGAATTTAAAGTATATATTTTGTTGTCTAGTAAAGAGTCATTGATTGTTAGGTAGTTAAAATATTTTTACAAGAGTGTAACTGAATTACTGGACCAAAGAGAGATGAACAAACAGGTGAATGGAGAAGACTACATAACAATGAAATACATGGTCTTTACAGGAAGCCAGATATAATAAGAACAGTTAAGTCTCGTAGACTGCGATGGGCAGGACATGTTGCGCGTATGGGGAATGAAAGACGCGCATGGAAGCTTCTTGTAGGAAAGCCAGAGGGAAAACGTCCCGTTGGTAGACCAAGAATGAGGTGGGAGAATAACATTAACTATGATTTGAGGGAAGTAGATTATACAGGGATTGATTGGAAAGCATTAGCTCAGGATAGGGATGTATGGAGAGCTTATGTCCGCGCGGCCATAAACCTACGGGTTCGATAGTGCCAGTGAGTATGTAAGTAAATGAATTACACTACACAATTGTAACTTCTTGCACAAGACTTCAGAAAGAAGACATGCATGGAGACGTGATCCTCCTAGTAGAGCGTCTGAATTGGAAGTTTGATGGCCACATAGCTAGGATAAAGGAATCGAATGGACCTACAGAATAACCATGTGCATTGTTACAATATTTCGATCCTATTTGGCAATAAATTATGAGCTCAAATTGCAGTGAATTAACAAATGAAACATAACCATACATTTCTGATTTGTTTTCAAACATCGCCGTTTACATTAAATATATAAATATTTTAAAATAGCTATTTTTAAATAATGATTTGTGAGTAAACAGCTTAATTTTATTCGTTAAATAGTCCTAACAAATGCCACTCTTGATTTACAAACCCTCTAGATAAATTCACACATAACTTCGTGACTCGTGAATTTATCGATGATTTGGAAATCACTCGTGACATTACTTATGATAAATGAATATGAAATTGAAGTAGTAGTGATTACTAGAATCAAGATATTTTTTGTAATAAAAGGTAAGATTGTAGTATATATATTATTCAACTGTGAAACCAAAACAAAATACAGTCTTAAGTCTAACTTCTCATTGTATATTATGTTACAACCTTACCTTTTAGTAGACTATTTAACTCATGCCCCAAATGGGAGTTAATGACCAATCACATTTCAATGAATTTTGTTTTACAATCAATCAGTCGTTTTTCACCTCGATTCTATAAATCTATTTTTTTCACTTTAAAATCAAGCTCCGCCTTTTTAACATTCTGAATAGGTCAGAGCATTATTTTGCAGTGACCGACTCTCTAAGAAATACGTTGAATATAACAATTTATATATTAAGGTAGAAACCACTGTTTGCATTTTCTTAAACGTAATATTTCCCGGGAATTTACGTTCCAGAAAAATATAATTGACATATTTACATCATATTACACCAGAAATTAATTAATAACCTATAATGTTTTTTCTCCACTAGTGTGGTATTCTTACAATATTGCGATCCTTTGGCAATAAATAATATGATCTCGTTGCAGTGATAAACAAATGAAGCATAAAACACGTTTCTAATTTGTTTTCAAACATCGCTGTTTACATTATATATATATATATATATATATATATATATATATATATATATATATATATATTTGCAAATGCCCCTGGTTGTCTTTCGACATTCCTGGTGTTCTCTCCTGGCATGGCGTACTTGTAACCCACTTCTGAGATTGGGGCGCCTGGAAGGCGGGGTTACGTTGTCCCGATGATATGACGGATGATGATGATAGTGGTGCGCTAAGGGAGTCCCTAATCCTAAGCTTAATCTAAGATGAATATGAATGATGATTGCGATGGCTGTATGATTTCGGGGACCGTTTGGACCTTAAAGTTTTCCTGACATTTGTCTTACAGGTGAGGAAAACCCCGATAAAAACCTCACCCAGAAAACTGTCCCGACCGGGCATCAAATCCGGGCCCGCTGCGTGACAAGGCAGCAAAGCTACCTCGAGACCACAGCGGTGGACATATATAAATATTTTAAAATAACTATATTTAAACTAGAATTCCCGGCCACGCGTTGCTGTGGCTAAGGTATACGTTAAAAATATAAATTAAGTTGCTGTCTTTCAGTCAGATTACTTAAAACTAATACACACGAAATTAATAATATTGAAAATAAAATAAACACTGAACACACTTAAATTATGAAATAATCAATATTTGTAATCCAATTGAAATTCGCGGTTGCAACAAAAGCACATCCACCTGGATCTCTCTTTGTTAAATAATAAACCAATTACCTACCGCCATCTGTTAGAATCGTATGGAACTCACAGATAATTACACCGCCATCTGTTAGAATCGTATGGAACTCACAGATAATTATAACTCTTTGTTAAATAATAAACAAATAATTTGCAATAGAAAAATAATGCGACTATAAATTTAGTTATAAACAACCCTAAGTCTCAAGTTGGATCAAACCGCACACAGTGTGCAAAATTTTATTAAAATCGGTTTCATTGCGGACAAACAACGTGACACGAAATTTTTATATATTAAGATAATGATTTGTGAGTAAACAGCTTAATGTCATTCGTTTTATAGTCCTAACAAATGCCACTCTTGATTTCCAAATTCTCTAGATAAATTCATTCCTCTCTTCGTGAGTCGTGAATTTATCGATAATTTGGAAATCACTCGTGGCATTACTTATGATAAAAATCCGGATTATAGTGATGACGAATAAAGTAATAGTGGAAACAATTGAATATTGACGTATAATGATCAAAATTGGGCTGAGGGGACTATACTAAATGCTAGTGCGTAATAGTGTAATGATGTCAATTGGGCGAAGCCAAGTAGTGTAGCGTGAAGGGCCCAAGCTTTGTAATATTCTGATGCTGCGTACAGGAAAATGAAGTTGGAAAGTTTTAATTACTGACTGAAGGCTGACTCTTTGATTCACAGCTGGTACAGTTGAACACATGCCCTTTAATTAAAATGATTTGGTAGTTAGCATTGATGGAATTACAGGCTTATGTATACGAGCAATTTAAGAATAGATTCGTTTACCGATCTCATTAATTATTTACAGTATAATAAGGTTATTCAATTGCGAAAATTTGCCAACAGTACTTCAATATCACTTTCGAGTTATAATTGTTACCTGTAAAAAAAGCCAATGTTTAAAAACAATATTGGGAAATCAGACATTTAAATACTTCTAAACTTCTTTGAACAGAATGTTTTACACTTATACATACAGGGTAAGTCTAAATTCCCCTTACAGAGTTTGAGGACTTGCAGTAGGGAGCAAGACAATTAAATTTAGCATAGTAACTCGTTTCCGGAAGCGTACCGATTTTCCGCTACATGCAAAATCACCTCATACGCTTTCTCGGCGCCACTCACTAGGATATTACATATTACAAACCACGTGTGGGAAGTAAAACCACTGCCCTCTATGTATACTACGTACAATGTATATAAAAAATATCCAAAAGGTAGTGTTAATATACATGATACGAAGACAATCACTGCATTTTAAATGAACTGAGCTTTATTTGAAACAATATAAAACAATAAATAAGGACTTGCCGCCATTTTATAACTACATTGCTATCAGGGCTTCTGTAGTTTCAAGTAACAAACATTGCCCACACTGTTAGTCAGTTGTTTGTAATGAACGCAAATATTTCCAACCAAGATCTTATTATTTTACTGTTCATTATTTTGAAAACACCCTCGCGCAAAAAAAATAAAATAAAATAAAGTAAATAAAATAACGTACAACGCACGTTTGTGAAGTGTTTTACAGAATCTCGGAAGTTTTTAACCTCGATATCGCTCGGTTTTTAAACATTTTCCTCACTTCTGTAAAAACCACTTCCCAACCTCGCATCCTAATATACTATTGTCTACAACAGTTGTTTTTATTCAATGTTCGATTCCTACTAGCAAGGCGCAGAACATAAACGACGCGACGTATTTGGGAATATAAATTCCTTAACAGAAAATAATACTCTATTTATGACCTATTAAATTATTTATGAAAATAATATTAAGATTAACAAATATTTTCAATTGATTGTTTTAAATATTGTATAATCGTAAAAATAGTTTTCTATATCTCATTATTTTTCTTTGTATTTTGTCTACAATAGTCTACCAAACAATTTCGTTTATCTTGCTTGTACACATTTTATTATTAGTTTTAGTCTTAATCTTAACTAATATTAAAATGATTGTATTATAGATCTTAATATAATATATATTATCTTGTTGATTAAATCTTCATTTAGTATTTAATATTAGAGTTAATTGTGATTGTTACATTCTAATATATCAGAATGTTGGACGATCACTGAAAGACAAGAACAAAGATTGGAAGCAGCTGAGATGAGATTTTTAAGAAATATAGCAGAATATACTCTGCTGGATAAGAAAAGGAATGAAGATATAAGAAATAAACTAAATATTTTCAAACTTACAGACCGAATAATTAAATACAGGAACGACTGGAAAGAACATATTGATAGAATGCCAGAAGAAAGATTTCCAAAATTATTGCTAAATTATAAACCGCACGGAAGGAGAAATGTTGGACGCCCACACAGAAGATGGTCTGAACAATTTTAACAATTCTAGCTTTCATGAAACCGAAACGAGCCAACAGGCTTATTCCCTGGATGATGATGATGATCATCATATTCTAATATAACATATGTTTGCCCTGGGTGAGTGGAAGAGAAGGGCACAAGACTTTAACTCCACCAGGATAAATAAATAAAAATATATCTTCCTAAATATTTGTCGACGAGGTCCTGTAATGTGTGTATTGTGCGCGCGCGCATAACTGTGTATGTTTTTATATTTATTCACTCGATATAATTGTTTGGTGCTGTCATATACCCCGGTTACATTTTACAACTTATAAGGGTCAGTTTCGCCAACATAGGTAACTGTATTACGCCAGTTTTCCCCATATATAATACATAGCTTAAACTGGCGTAATACAGTTACCTCTGTTGGTGAAACCGACCCTAAGAGGAATAAAGTATTTTTAGGTTATGTACATTATCAAGAGCAAGAACTTATCAGTACTAATATATGGCGCACCCACATTATTGATGAGTCACGTAGGAGAAGAGACGAGTCTGGTATCGAACCAGTGACCTCGACAGCTACATTACATATTCTGTTCATGAAACTCTATTATTGCCATGCCTCAGAAATAGTACATCTTTTTCAAACACTTTTTGTAAAAATAACATTATGTTAGACTCCAAAAAGTTTTCATGTCGATCTTTCATTCCACATTCGTGCATCATGTCCAGTCACTTGCAGTCTGCGAAACTTACTCCATGGTGCGACAGGCCTAGAAGGTCCTTGGCCTACCAGGCGGGTGCTGCCCTCACATCCACATGTGTTAATCACAGAGATAGACAATTATCCAATCAGTGTAGGGGTGACATGTGGTCAGCATGTCGCGTCCCCCAGTCGTTACAGCTGGTTTTCTTAACCTGGTCTGCGAGACTTAACTGATTAAAAAAATGTTTACCCTATAAACCAGCAAAATTTAACCATAAATCTGACTTGTTTAGGAATTAAGTTAGCTAACGCAGAACCTGCATGACGAATTATTGTCCGTTTTTCTGCCTTTCTTGCATTCTCGTAAGTTATAAGAAAATAATTTTATTGACTTGTACACCAGTCTTCATATGTGTTAAAAATGCCTAAATCCATTTGAGTTTTACCTTCACCCAAAGTTTCATTAATATCGCCATCATCCGCTGTGGTCTCGAGGTAGAGTGCTGCCTTGCCACGCAGCGGGCCCGGGTTCGATCCCCGGTCGGGGTGAGGTTTTTTTCGGGGTCTTTCCTCACCTGTAAGACAAATGTCAGGAAAACTTTAAGGCCCATCACCATTATCATCCTTACCATTATCATCATCCTTCACCGGTGTGGAAAGCAACGGGAAGCTACCACACCTACACAATTCCCTAGTAAAGCTGCAAGCATAGCATGAAAATGCTATTATTGCAGTGAAGGACCTGCCTTCGGGCAGAATTACTATGGATGGATCATCATCTCCTTAACCCTTAAATTGGCAAAAAAATCCGACGAATCTAACCAGTCAGTCGCTTAGCATATAAATTGGCAAGACACTAATTTATCGTGTAGTTATTTAAATGTGGCGGACTGCATTGAAAATGAAATCAATCACAACTGTTATTAGATATATTGCGTTATTCGACACACGTTAAAAATACCGCCCACTCCAAAAGAGATGCCATGATTTTAAATGAAGTCATGGAACAATTAGTTGAGGAACTACAAAAAGAACCATAATATCTAGTCGTTTCTATACAACTGGATTATGAAAAGCAAAAATACTAGTAGAGTGCATAAATGATGTATAAAATACAGGAAGTGAATTAATACACTTATAAATGGTGATTCCGCCGGCTATCTCGCTACAGAGCTGAAGAAGTAGATCATTTCGATAAATATTTCTTAATAACTTTTTCCAAATTTATATTATTTTTTATTTTTACATTTTATTAACTTCAAACCACTCTGTCAAGGTTTTGGTGGTTTCTCTTGGCTTATTGACAAATGTCGGAGTGGTTGCATAGAATCCACCATTAAATTTCATCCTCAATAAATGTTCTAAATTCCAAATTTCGCAACAGATCAACTTAACCTGAAAGGAGCCGTTTGTGATTGGACTTGCGATTCTCCCTCCCTTTCTTGGGGCCTGGCGGCGGCTGTGATAGTTCCGATCTTCCTGTTGGTGGCTTAGTGAGACGGCGTCTAAAAGATCACAAGCGAAGACCAACTTAAAGGCTTGTTAATGTCTGACCACTGGATCTTTGTCTCCTGATCTACGGCTAGTTGTGTTCGGCGCTAGGTTAATCGCTCATTATTCTCAATGACAATACACAAAAGGGCTAAAGAGCGTCAATAAATCCCTAAAGTATCCGGAAGTTTGGTTCATGGGCCAGTGGTTCCTTTTTGCTGCCAGGGGGCATCCAGGAAACTGGATGAACTCTTGGCTGGATAGCGGAAGGGCTACATTTTGGAAAAGTGATCCAGCTTCCAAATACATAGTCGGTCGGTCGGTCGTTAAGTTATTTCTATTCGTTTATTTTCTTCTGATTTATTTAAAATAATTAATAAATTAAACCAATTGTTGTATCCTGTAGGATATATTGCCAATTTAAGGGTTAATATCCGGGTACTTCTTTCCAAGTCATTCCTATTCCTGCAGTTTCGTCCTGCACTGTTACTTTCCATGTTGGTTTTGACCTTCCTCTTTGCCCGTGAGGATTCCATTTTAACTTTCGCTTCTACAATTGGTCATCTTTTTGTAATCCTACATAAGTTTTTAAAATTATAAAGGACAGCCTCGGGGATAAATAAAATATAATTTGAAGTTGTGAGAAGAACAACTTTATATTTTATTCACCCATGACCAAACATTTTTTAAAGTGAACGTGAAAAAAAAACAATTACATCTTATAATTGCCCATAGAAAAAAATTGATTTGAAAATAGGAAAATATATGCAAAAAATAAATATTTCTACTTTATTTTACATCAATAATGATAACAATAATAAAGATAATGATAATGATAATAAAGATAATGATAATATTAATACTAATAATTAATAATAATAATAATAATAATTATTATTATTATTATTATTATTATTGTTATTATTATTGTCATTGTCACCTCGGTGGTCAAACCAGGGTTCGATGGATTTTAGAGTGGGAAAATCCAAGAGACAAGACTTCCGGGAGAGACTTTAAGCCACGAATCCCGAGTCTGAATATTTTCGAACTCGTAAAAGAACTCAAGCACTAAATTAGTGCCTCTGAGCTACATTTAACCGGCCTTCCCCATCTAAGTAATACCTTATTTGCCTACTAGATGTCTCATTGAGGCTATGTGCTAACCATATGTCACTCATTGATATATATAGGGAAATAAGCGTAACTAAACTAACCTTGATCAGGTAACTCACCCAAGGGAGCACTCATGTCTCCATGAGGAACCTTTGGTGTGTATTATATTATTATTATTATTATTATTATTATTATTATTATTATTATTATTATTATTATTATTATTATTATTGTTAATTATCATTTCAAAGATTACACATCCTTGTCTGTTTCACCTTCTTAGAGTTAGGACTATTTCTTCCAAGGGCGCTTATGTATTTTCGTTTAAAATGGTAAGATATTTATCATAGCTTCAATATTTCGTTATTCAAGCGTCCCAGGTGGACCCTCCAGTTATATTTGTACTACTCTATTTTCTCATTTAGGTTGTATATTTTTAATACCTCTCGTATATTCTCATTTCGTATCAAGTCCAACTTTGTACATCCTTTTACTCTACAGAGGAATCTCATTTCAGCTGACTGAATCTTCTATTTCTTTCATCCAAGATCCGTTTCCGAACATTAACACTTGCATAGCCATTATCATATGAAATTTTAATATCGTATCTTTTCGCGTTTTATTTTGAGTTTTCTATTTATTATCCTACATAATGATCAAAATGTATACAATTTATTTTCAATGTCTTTATCTCTATCGTAACTAACATTATGTCCCAAATAAATAAAAATCAGGTATATTTTCCAATTAGTAATAATAATAATAATAATAATAATAATAATAATAATAATAATAATAATAATAATAATAATAATAATAAAAGTAAGATTTTCTCAGAAAACAAAATATTAAATCATCAATAAAATACAGTATTTAGGTGTAGGCCTAATAACTCTTATATTGGATAAATTATAGGTATGGTTCCAAAGTAAGCGACTTATTAAAATTATTGCAGGCCTGATCCAGCATTCTTCAAACCAAATCAAGTTCAGAAACATACAATATGATAGCAAGCGCATATGTCTTATAATAAAAAAATCAGATGAGGATGGAGAGCACAGAAATTAAATTCTAGGGAAAATATATGACTTAATACTAGTACAAAGACAAAGAAAATCGAAATGACGAAATAATTAAAAGTTGAATACCCAATTGATATAATACTTAATTAGAAAACAAGGTAAATTTATCACATCAGACCCACAATTCCAACTAGAAAATCCTAAATAATGTCATCTACTGGAAAAAAGGAATTTGGGTCAATCTAGGTAGACACCGGAACTGCTTATATAGCGTAACTCCGTGACAGTATGACGATATGACTACTAATTCTGCTCTGTGTCATGATAAGTGTGGTCAATAATCATCAGCACACATACTGCATTTTTGTTTTATGTGTATGTTGTGAGACTTAAAAAAAACAATTATTACAAAATATTTTTATAGCTTATATGAAAATATAAAAAATTAAAATCTAAAATACACACAATTTTAATTCTATATCTTCATGATGAAATGTTCTGGAATATACAATTTAAAAAATACAGAGTAATGTATTCTTGCTTTTGTCCACCGCTGTGGTCTCGGGGTAGCGTGCTGCCTTGTCACGCAGCGGGCTCAGGTTCGATCCCCGGTCGGGACAGTTTTTCTGGGTGAGGTTTTTATCGGGGTTTTTCCTCATCTGTAAGACAAATGTCAGGAAAACTTTAAGGCCCAAACGGTCCCCGAAATCAAATGGCCATCGCAATCATCATCATTCATATTCATCTTAGGTTAAGCTTAGGATTAGGGACTCTCATGGCGCACCATTATCATCATCATCGCCCATCATATCATCGGGGCAACGTAACCCCGCCTTCCAGGCGCCCCAACCTCAGAAGTGGGTTACAAGTACGCCATGCCAGGAGAGAAACCAGGAATGTCGAAAAACAAACCTGGGGCATTTGGGGAAAAAAAATCTTGCTTTTTGTCCGATTTAAGATAGAATCACCCATGTACAGACTTCCAGACTATGTTCAAAAGTTTTTGATCGTTAAGTTTGAAAAGCTAATTTGTTTACAAATCTATGCCAGTATTAACCGATTCCTTTATTAAAGAGAGCAGCATAATTGCCGTGTGAGAAGTATTATTTGCAGTGCCAGAAAAAGATCGTCATAAATTTTGATAATATATATATATATATATATATATATATATATATATTTATTATGGCTGTGTGTAGGTGCAGGAATGCGAAGAATGCAGATAACGACTGTTTTCTTGAGATAAAATCTCTGTACTTATGTTTTCACTGATAATACTAAATTGAGGTCTTGTATGTAATACAAACCTATTCACATGGATGTCCAAAATACCATAAACTAGTTTTTACTTTTATTTGTATTGTCAAAACGTATTTGATTTTTTATTTTATACTGAAACATGTAAAATTATTTTTCCTGTTTATTGTAGGTATTTGAATCATTCCAGATGATCCTGTAACGCGACTTTAGCGACGATAACCGTATGGAAAGGGAAAAGTTGTAGACTGCTTCATAGTGTATCGAAAATGGCCTTAAAAAGTTTTGTTTTTTTTTCTCTAATCGCGTTATCCTTACAAAGTTGCATTTTGGTTAAAGAAACAAAGAATAATAATTTTTTTCTTTAAAAATATCACCGAGACACAAAGAACTCAATTTATAATTTTTACGAATAATGAAGAGCAACTTTCTAGTGGTCTTCATTAGTGATAGTTCTGTGAATATTGGGTCCTTTCTTAACTAACGTCCAAGTTTGGTACTTCCATATCTCGAAGTGGACTCCTTTCTTTTTATTTTCTTAGTTTAACCCCTCCCTTTGTAGGTACATTTACGTGCCTTACAGAGAACGACCTGTCGGGAGAGGATTGTAAACTCTAGATTACATATAGGCCCTACATACTTCTTGACGAGTTTAGTCGAGACCATTGAGGAGAGCGGACGTGTTTTTGTTAGAGTGGTCAAAGTGTACAGGAAAAAAGTGAGAAAGCTGATTGAAAAATTGTCTACTGAAGTGAAAGAGGAGTTTGAAAAGTGCAACGTGGGTGAAGTAATACGAGATATTGAGACGAACATGCATCGGATGAGGACAGACTGAAATGGTTGGAATCTAAATTGGACTATCTCGAAAATCAGAGTCGTCGTAATAATATTGTGATATATGGAGTGCATGAAGAAGACAGGAAGAGCTGGGACAAAACTGAACTTTATAGTTAAAAAAGTACTAGTGGCGCAAATCGGGATTGATTTAGTGGACAATGACATCGAAAGAGCGCACAGAGTCGGTCGTTGGAATAGTGGAAAGAGGCCGATTGTATGCACATTATCACGCTACAAAATAAAGTGTTAGATCCTTAGAGACAGTAAATATCTTAAAGGGACCGGTATTAATATTGCCGAAGACTTTGGTGGGAAGGTGCGCCGCGAAAGGGACTTTCTTAAGCGACACATGCTCGAGGCGAGGAGGCAGGGCTGCCATGCAATCCTGCAATTTAATAGTTTTTTGCCTCACAAGGACATGGAGAGCTTCCCTGAAGAATGATCAGTTTAATACCAAAGCTACCTCCGAGACAATACGAACATTTAAGGCAAGACATACATTTTTACTAAACAAGGTGAATATGATGTGGGTGCTTATGATGGCCAGATAGTGTTCGGGGGCTACTTTGATCTTATATTTTCCAGACATTGCCTTACAGGAAACTTGTCCTGACCGGGGATCGAACTAAGGCCTACTGAAACTGTGGTAACGACGTTTTACCCCCTAGACCATTGTGGAGAATCGAATTAGATTCCAACAGGGTAGATATCTTCACCTAAACGTTCCTCGGAAGCTTTCTTTCTGTTCTTCATCATTCTCGTATTTTGTCCGTGTATAATTTTATTGGCTATCCTACACCAATATCTTCTAATAAGATAGACAATAAGTACGACGTTTCTTACAGGAATTTTGGTTTTCTCTTTCATTTTGGCACGAAGGGTAAGAGGAACCTTCATCTCTTTCTCTATTTTCATCTGTGGTTTTGGCTTGTTTTTATGTTTTAATAGAAGTTTACATTAAAAATACTGTCAGTTCTGAGCCCGTTGCCGATTTTTCGTTAGCACTCGAAATTAATTATTTTGAGGCAGTCCGTGAAGCAGAAGTATTTAATTTCTCTATAATTTCTTAAGCTTATCTTTTTAGACCTTTCCTTTTTTTTTTGTATCGATATCTACATTACCTAAAGTAATTTTTCTTACTGTTCGTCAGTCAAAAATGCTCTCTCTCTGATATCTTACAAAACTTAATACATTTATGACATATACCTGTATGATACATACATACAAGCACAAACGTCAAACAACTTGACAACTTGTTATAATTCTCCTTTACTTAAGGGTTGTTAAATTGTTTATTATTTTTAAAAGATTGAAAATTTAATATGACTATTTAACTCATGCCCCAAATGGGACTCAATGGCCAATCTCGTTTCAATGATTTCTGTTTTACAACCAATCAGAGTCGTGTTTTACGAAATATTTATCAGTGTCATAATTACCATATTAAAGAAGTCTCCTCCTTTTTAATATTCTGAACAGGTCTGACCATTATTTTGCAGTGATTGAGCCTGTGAGAAATACGGCTACCAGATTGTATGTATAGTGCATGAATGTGAACACATGCCGCATGCGGGAGTTAATATAAAAACATTTGTAGCAATTGATTATACCACCAAAAAAAGAAACCACTGTTTGCACTTTCTTAAATGTATTTTTCCCAGGTAACAATCCAGAAAAATATAATTGTCATATTTACATCATACGACATCAGAAATGAATTAATATACAGTTTGATGTGTTTCATTTTTCTCCACTAGAGAGCATTCTTACAATATTGCGTTCCTTTGGCAATAAATAGTATGATCTGGTTGCAGTGATAAACAAAAGAAGCAGATGAAGCGTACCTATCGCTTCTCATTTGTTTTCAAACATTGCCGTTTACATTAAATATATAAATATTTAAAAATAACTATAGTTAAATAATGATTTGTGAGTAAACAGCTTGATTTTATTCGTTAAATAGTCCTAACAAATGTCACTCTTGATTTCCAAATTCTCTAGATAAATTCACGACTCACTTCGTGAGTCGTGAATTTATCGATAATTTGGAAATCACTCGTGGCATTACTTATGAAAATTGTCACCACAACATGGGGCCTAACCCAAACACTACCTCATTATGTCGTCTCAATGTGGACATCCCTCCCACATCACAAGGAATAATATCTGTTGGCGATCTTTCATAGAGACCCTATGCTCCTTAGAGGGGCAATAAGAATTGCCACTATAATGTTCACAAAAACAAAACTAATTATAGGCCTATATAAAATTCTCATAGATTCTGTTTTGTTTTAGCCATCTGAAAATTGGTCACTATCAAAATTAGATGAAACACTATATTTACAAGAAAAATCCTTAGACAATTTTAGTCATGGAAACTCAAATATGGAGAAAGGGTTATAGGCTTAATGTGATCTGTACAAACTATACAATGAACTATATATATTTTAATTTATAAACATTAAAATGTTAGAATGGACTAGTTCAAGGCAAATTACAAAAAATTTTCAACAGATGTTTGAGAAGATTTATAAGAATATGATTGCTAGATACAATCGTATGCACTTTTTCGCACAGGGTGGTTAATTCACTCCTTAATAATCGCAACCATCGATAACCCACTGGTTCCAACCATGTAATATACACCTGGAGAAATTAGCAGGTCACCATTACAATATGTGTATTTGAAGAAATACTTACAAATTCTAAAATAAAGTTGTAAAAATTGTTTTAAATATTTTAAAATATTTAAAGAGTTACTAAATATCGGCCGCGGTGGACTAGTGGTTATGCTCCTTGCCTCTGGTCCCGAGGATCGCGGTTCAAACCCGGTTGGGGTCAATGGATTTTTAGGGCGGAAAAATCCAAGGAGCAAGTCCTCCGGGAGGGACTTTAAGTCATGGGTCCCGAGTCTGAAGATTTTCAGGCTCGTAAAAAATCCTTAAGCCTGAATGAAAGGCCTCTAAGCAAAATTTACCGAATTTTCCCGTCCTAGTACTACCTTGGTTTCCTAGATGTCAGTATGAGGCGGAACGCTGACCACGGACTACTCAAATGACATCTATACAAAAACAAGTGTAACTAAATTAGTATGGTTCAAATTCTTCCCTATGGGGGGAGAGCGCCTAAATCTCTGTTAAGGGAAACATGGGCTTACAAGAAGAAGAAAAAGTTACTAAATACTGAAGAAGAGCTATAATTCACAACAATAAACTGAAAAATCAAGGATAAGTCATTCTAAACTTGAGCCACAATTTCTTGGTTTCATTGCTCTATAGCATTGCCTAATTGAGAACTCACAACATGGCACTGTCCATTCCATTCATTGCATTTGGAGACCCTGTGTAATATTCATTGTCAGGGTTATGTTTTTGAATAATTACTCATATTTACCATTAGAATTATGAAAGACATGTATTTATATGCTATAGTCTCAACATATCACAATAATCTTTTATTAAAATTAGCTATTCCTATTTATAGATGGTGGGCAATGAAAACCTTGTAACTCCATTTTGTAAATTTTACAGGAGAAACAAATAACTGTTTTAAATAATTATGAAAATTGATAAGTGATAGTTCCCATATATTTTACCATAGAATACAAGTCAAGTTATTAATAAATTCGAAGTCCATGTTCTCAACAGGTTATGTATGCATCACATATTTCTATGCTGGCTACTGGAGTTATGTGGTTTTCAATAACTTGATGGAGTTACGAGATTTACATTGCTTGCCGTCAATATGAAGTGCATGTTGTATAGGAAGAGTGTATATAGATGAATGTTTATTACAGAATAAAAAATAATTTCAAAATAGATAAATTTGCATAATATTATGGATAAATTTAAATGTTAAACTATCTTCTCCTTCTTCTTCTTCTTCTTCTTCTATGGCATTACAGCCCGATGTTGGGTCTTGGCTTCCTGTATTAAGCCCATCCAAATCTGCCTATCCAGTATCTTCCTTTTCCAGTTCCTCATTCCTAGAATCTTCTTTGCATCCTTGTCCACAGCATCAATCCATCTGTTCTTCAGTCTTCCCACTCTTCTCTCGCCCACTATAGTTATACAGAGAATTTTCTTCAGGATAAGTCTATTCTGCATACAATGAACATGCCCTGACAACTCAAGTCTTTTGAGTTTAACCATCATGGAAATACATAGTTCCTTACACTGCTCATATAATTTACTGTTATATCTACCTCTCCATATGCCACCTTCCTTAATCAGTCCATAAACCCATCTTAAAATTTTTTTTCGAAGGTGTTTATTATATTTTTTGTTAAACTATAGAGGTAATGAATGGGAGAAGTTTGACAATATAGTGCAAATATCTATGATACATCTGCCATGAAATATTCAATTCACTATAGCTTCTTTTATATATGAATTTCTACTCATTAAGCAAATATCTTTGTAATAAATAAACTTATATTTTGATGATCTTGAAGAAGATTTCCGGGCTCTTGGCCGTGGTCTTGAGGCTTGAAGTTCCCCGATGTTTCACTAGAGACTGCATCCACCATCTTGAGACTAGTTCTCAACATATCACAAGAATCTGTTATTAAAATTGGCTATTCCAATATATGAAGTGACTGAGTCTCAAGACAACCCTTGAGGATGCCGGACGCAGTCTCTGGCAAAACATCAGGAAACTTCAAGCCTCAAGACCACGGCCAACAGCCCAAAAAATCTTCTTCAAGATCATTATTATAACTCCGGCTGTGAAAGCCTAAGTCAATAAACTAATATTTTGTCTCTGATTGTATTTTGCAGATGGTGCTGTCAACTGCAGTAGTACAACTGGGGATTGTGAGAGCTTACTGACAGAAGATGAAGCTCCATGTCCACCAGACTCCACCCCCAGTGATCCCACAGTGCCTGGTAGCCTATGTATGTGTTTACCATCACGCTGTGTACAGCCTGTATGCCGGTTTGGTTCCACCAGACATTTGAGACGTACGGGAACAAATACACCAGGCAACTGCTGTGACATCTATGAATGTGTACAGCCAAAAGGTAATGTCGTCTTATTGCCTATTTGAGCTCTCAATATCAGTGGCAAGTCAATACTTAGTTAGAAAAATGTGTGTGTGTGTTTTTTTAATCTACCTCATACACATCCTATTGGATTAATGTGAGAATTGTGGATAAAATTCAAGATGTAACTGGCTCCAATATATAGAAAGAATGACACCCAATAGACTCCCACAAATTTTTGCTTCACTACCTACCCAAAGGAAGAAGGAATATTGGATGCCCCATAACTAAATGGTGGGATACAGTTTCTTGATGCAGAAACAGGTTTATGGCCTAACTACATGACGTAGAAGAAGAGATGATGTATTTAAGAAAATTAAAGGAACAATTAGAACAGTTAGAGTAAGAAGCACATTATATAGAGAAAGTCTAAGTATTGAAACAGCAGTGGAAATGATAGATAACTTAAATCTGGATGATGTAGCATTAGTGGCCGTCAGAAGACGAATTGCAATATTCAGTACATAATTTTAACAAAATAGCCATCAAATAAAACATGAAAATCAATACAGAGAAAAAAAATTAATGGCATTTTCAAGGAAAATGCCCTGTACATAGCAAAATTTGTATAGATTCAAAAAACTGGAAAATGTAAATTAATTTACGTACCTTGGATACACATTAACATATTTGGATGAAGTAGACATAGCAAATAAAATAATTAATTTTAATAAAACCATGGGAACAATAAATTCAGTAATGAAACCTTTGCTAGTCCAGAGAGATACCAAAGGATGTTTATACAAAACCTTAGCAAGACCTGCACTTTGCTACGGCAGTGAGACATGGGAGGAAAGGAGATTACAAGTATTTGAGAATAAAGTACTTAGGAAATTTTTTAGACCAAAGAGAGATGAACAGACAGATGAATGGAGAAGACTACATAACAATGAACTACATGGTCTTTATAGGAAGCCAGATATAATAAGAACAGTTAAGTCTCGTAGACTGCGATGGGCAGGACATGTTGCACGTATGGGGAATGAAAGACTTGCATGGAAGTTTCTTGTAGGAAAGCCAGAGGGAACACCCAGTCGGTAGACCAAGAATGAGGTGGAAGAATAACATTAACTATGATTTGAGGGAAGTAGATTATACAGGGAATGATTGGAAAGCATTAGCTCAGGATAGGGATGTATGAAGAGCTTATGTCCGCGCGGCCATGAACCTACGGGTTCGATAGTACCAGTGAATAAGTAAGTAAGTAATAAGTATTGACTCCAGGTTGAGAAAACCAGCTATAACAGTTGGTGGACTCTACATGCTAAACATATGTCACCCTTAACTGGCTAGATGATCATCCACATATGAATGCAAGGCCAGCAACTGGGTGGTAGGCCAAGGACCTTCTAGGACTGTCATTCCATGGAATTCTTTAGTATTCAGTATTGTTCCCTGGTATTTTTGCATCCCTTGCCACTTTTTCTATGCCAATATTAAGTCATATACTAGCTTTCATAAAACTTTTGATGGGAATTAACATTATGAGACTTTCAAATTAATAAAATGAACAGTTGAAAAGATGGCTGAGCATAGGAATGACTCATTGTGGTCCTGTGCTGTGAAGAACACAGATGTATGAAATAAGATTAATTTTATTAATATATTAGCTAATGTACCACCTTGTGTAAGATTCTTTTTGTTATAAAAATTCTTGTTTGACCATTTATCCATTTTACTTTATAGACTCAAATATCTTGTTGATGCTGTTTTTTTAATTGCATCTATCATAGAATGTGCCGGTTCGCTCAGGGTAGAATATGATAACTCAGGGATGTTTATATTATTTATGTAATTATAAATAAATTTAAACTTATTACTCCAGTTTATTGAATAATTTTGCACTAATAATGTACATAGAATTACAATCTTTTATATCTCACTAATATTCGGAGTGGAGTTGATGATTTTATTTAAGTCCATGTGTATTTAACATCACTTAAAATTCTGAATTACTAATTATCTTGGATTTTAAAATACTTAAGATTTTAAAATTTACTAAAGGTCGCGGACGGTTGCTGTAGGACTTATTTCTTGTAGAATGTATGAGTGTGAGAAAGTTTTCACATGTGTCCTCGCCTTATAAGGGCAATGACTCCTCCCATAAAGTCTCCTTCCCCACTCCAAATGTACATGTTATTCATTATACCTTAGAGGGGTAGGTACCATTTGTTTGGGGTTCCTGTGTTGGTAATAGACTCATGAGCACGTTTGTGCGCCTTCCAGTTATTACTATTAATTGTATAATTATATTTTAGTACTTAGAGTCTATTAATTCTTGCTACAAGAATTTTCTTTTTTCTTGCAGAACGTAACTGTAGTGATGTGATATGTCCAGAAGAAGGGATAGAATGTCCAACTGATAGTTACCGGCTACCAAATCGCCGCACTCCTGGAGACTGCTGTTCACATCCACAAGGCTGTGAATGTCTTCCTAGGCCTTGCCCAGAACCAGAATGTGCAAACGATGAACATGCAAGAATGGTACGACTTGGAAACAACAAACCTGGAACATGTTGTCCTCTTTTTGAGTGTGTTAAACATGGTAAGTTAATTATTGTCACAATATTATTCTAGTCAGATTTATATTTCAGTGATATTGTTAGAAAATTATGGGATGCTAAATTTCATCCTATGTTTTCTGAGTATTTAACATTATGAATGCTTCAGTGGTCACATGTGGGACAGTAAAATTCGAAAGGTTGGTAACATGTAGTACTACTTGGTGTTTAAATAATGGAAATTAGATTTTGAATGTTTTTATTATTCATTTCATACATCTCAATGATGGATAAATCATATTTGTAGAGACAAATTATACGCTTTCTCTTCAAATATGATTTATCCATTATTGAGATGTATGAAATGAATAATAAAAACATTGAAAGAAGCCGATACTGGCTTTATAATTTAATATAAAATTCCCAAATAAATGTCTTCTTCGTAAAAGAAGCTGCCATTTGCAAAGATAGAAACATAGCATTTGGTGTATGGAAATTGACAATGTATATAAGAAAAAAAATTGCATTTAGATTGGAACTCGCCCAGATATCTCAGTTGGTAGAGCATTAGTCTAGAAAGCCAAATGTTCTGGGTTTGAGTCCCAGTCTGAGTGTATAATTTTTCTCCTCAAATATGGATTTTGAATATTAAAAATATACATTTGAAAGAAAATAAAGAAACAGTAACTCTGAATAAACAAACAAAAAATTGCAGTTATATTTTTTTACAATATTAATAACTTATTTAAGCAAAATTTTATTACCTCACCTCATAATCTTCTTCTTCTTAGAATATTTGTTTTAATAATTTAGCTTTTCTTTCAATTAGATGTTTTTCTGACCATGCATGTGCTGCTACTGCAGATTTTTCTACTTCCCCATTCTTGACATTCCTGAGATTTTTTTTATTTTGGTTTTTAAATTTCTCTTTATTTTTCCTATGTAGACTTTCTCACATATCCCCTCATTTAATCTGATAAATCCCTGATTTTATTCAGGAAAACCATTTAAGCATCCAAAAAGCACTTTTGTAGTGCACCAGTGCCCTCTTTTTTACAGTTCCAGTTCTATAGTATGTATGGTAATATGTTACATATGTTAATTGTCCCAATATATTCTCTAAATGATGGGGGAAAAAAAAAAAAAAAAAAACCTTTCAAATTGGTCAAGTAGTTTTTAAGTTCAAAAAGGACAGATCGACAGACAAACAACTAAACAGACTCACGCTCATTTTTACATATAAAAAGAATTATTAAAAATTATTAAGAAAACACCAATCTGAACAGAATGTGAGAAACTCTTCAAAGAACTCAAAATATTACCTGTTCCTTGTATTTACATTTTAGAATCAGTTTGCTTTATTCATAAAAATTTAAAACTCTTCAAATTCAGATTTACATGAACATAGCACTAGAATATCTAATAATATACACCTAAATTGTCACAGGCTTACCAGAAGTATTAATAGCCTATCACATAGAGGTATTAATCTATATAATCATCTCCCTTCCAATGTTAAACTTTTTACGGGCAGACAATTTAAACTTGCTGTAAAGAATATTTTATTGTCTTACATATTATTAAGTATGGGTGAATGTCTAAATTTAAAATTGTAATATTTGATTGGAATTGTATTGCTATCCTTTCTTGTGAAAGTGCTGCCCCTTGATATTATGGTGTATTTTAGTTGCAATGTAAATTGGTTTTATTATGTATGTATGTATGTATGTATGTATGTATGTATGTATGTATGTATGTATGTATGTATGTATGTATGTATGTATGTATGTATGTATGTATGTATGTATGTATGTATGTATGTATGTATGTATGTATGTATGTATGTGTTATATTTTATATTGCTGTTTATAATCTGGACATGTCCTGAAGCATCTACGATGCTCTAATGGATGTTAAATAAATAAATAAAACATATAAAGATATATCATTTTAAAAACCAAGGATTATAATCAAAAGTTGGGAATATGTCTAACAGAATATATGTTTTTGATGTTTTTGTTTTAAATTTATTATTTCACACTGAAGGACAAGTTATATTTAAAGAGAACATTTTTTGCCTAAACTGGGATTTGAACCCAAGCTCTCTGGTTTTCCATACCAGGGCTGTAATCCACTGAGCTACTTAGACTTCTTCCGTTTAAATTGAGATGCATAAGTAGCTCAGTGGATTGGAGCGCTGGTACAGAAAACCAGAGACCTTGGCTTTAAATCCCAGTTTAGGCATAAATTTTTCTCCTCAGATAGAAAATGTTTTATTTACAGAAAACAACAATTCATGTCAAGTTGTAGATCACATTGTACAAAATGGTTCTACATGGTGGAAGAATGAATGTACTCAATGCAGATGCAGTAATGGTCTTGTGTTTTGTGCTGAAAAATCTACACATTGTCCTGAATTACCTGAAACATGTCGTGAGACCAAAGTTCTCCCAGGATCTTGCTGCCCCATTTGTTTATGTAAGTAAAGTTGAACTGCAAGTGTCTGAAGATTTCTCTCAGATAAATAAAACAAATCCATTATTGCATTCACAGTGACAAAATCTCTCTCTCTGTCTTTACTATCTGCAGAATAATAAATTCTGATATGGGGAAGAGAAAATATGTTTTCTCTAATAGTTTAAAATGAGAGTTTCTCTTCTTGAAGTAAGATGACACTATGACAAAATTGAATGTCCATTGGGCCATACACTTTTCCAGGAGATAAAATCATGCAAAAAGCACAAATTAAAGACAGTGTTTCTGGTGTTGAAGGAATCAGTTTGTGATTAACTGGCAAAAACAGTTCATATGCTTGTATGTATGAAATAAATATAATTTTTGATGGTTGTAATTATTAAAATTTCATTCATAAAACACTGAACTGCTCTTTTTGTGCTCTTTCTTTTATTCAATTGCTCTGTTTTGTCCTGTGTTTTAACCCAATGGACTCTTATTTAAATGCCAGCTAACTTTCCCCTCCACTCAGATTTAAATGGCCACACAAGACAGGAGGTGTCATGCTCTTTACATGCAAACACAAAAATGCTCATAGAATGGAATTTAATAAATATTTTTCTTTAGAATTTTTAGTGAAGGCTTCTCAATAAATCTTCTTACCTAAAACGATGTTTTGGTGTGGTAAATCTAGAAACATTCTGGGACATGAAGTGGAACTTCATACTTTTTGCACTGAAATGTAGTTTCACTTCTTTTGTTCTGTTTTGAACACGCATTTGTAGGGTTTCTTTTTATTGTCTGTGCTGGGGATATACAATGGAACGTGAGCCCAGTTCTTTGCCTGTAAATTGACAGGGGTTGTACTTGATGATGGGGGGCCTCTCACATTGTAGGATGGCAGCTGAATTGTTTCCAATAACTGCTTGGCGACAGCTATACTGAAGGTTGAATATGCTGTCTTGCGATCTATGAAATTATTGTAGACCACAAAAGAGTTAAACTTACATATGTCCAGTAAATAGAAAAATAATTTTCTGTATCCTTTTACAGTGCGATGCATTATAGGGAAAAGGGCAGTGATCTGGTCTTGCAAGTCAATGCCTTTCATTGCATCCTGGTAGAGTCTTGGTTTTTTTATTTCTTCCCTAGGTCTTCGCCCTTTTACCCTCCTCAGCTTTCCTGTCAGTGTTATGTCTCCTGTCTGATGTTTCGAGGACAAAACTCTCTAATAAACTCAGAATCCCGTCATGATCGTCACCACACACCCCCTTAGATGCCATTTCAAAGACTGAGCACAACAAATTTCTTCTATATATTTCCAACAAACAGACAGCTTCTAATTTCACGATTTCTTACGAAAAAAGGCGGGTCGTCCAACACACTTTCTCTCAGGAAACTAGAAAAGCTAACACATTAGACATCTATGGGGTAGTTTGGAAGTTATTGCAAAATATATGAGCTCGTGCACTTGACGTGAATGTCACTGGGCCTCACTAGAGCGCACGTGAACGTCATGTCATACGAGTTGAATGGGTTAAGACATATTCCATAAGAATGTTCTGTTGTTTTTTTTATGTTTATAAATCTTGTCACATTAGTTTACTTATATATATATATATATACACACTGTACTGGTATTTTTTCATGCAGTTCCAAACCAGAATTCTAATACAAGTTTATTGTCTAATTTAAAGACAATGTTTCTGGTGTTAAAAGAACCAGTTCATGTTTAACCAGTAAAGAAGTCCATATGTTTGTATGTGTGAAATAAATAGAATTGTTGATGGTTACTGTTATTTATTAATTCATAAAACACTGAACTGCAATATTTTTGTGTTCTTTTTTTATTCAATTGTCCAGTTTTGTCCTGTTTTTTTAGGAAAAATTTTGTAAAAATGTTCTGTTTTTAACATTTATAAATCTTTTCATCCTAATTTACTCATTTTTATATATTTTTACATGCCGTTCCAAAACAGAAATTTTAACACATGTTTATTGTGTGATAACTTATTGATTACAAAATTGATATTATCTATATCCATGAGGTATGTTAACAATACATCATCTTTTTTCATTAATTCTGAAATTAGCAGTACTTTTGGTTAGAAATAGATCATCCTGTAGTAAACTTAAAGGAATATCTATTAGCTATGTTAACAGCATATCATCTTATATTAGAAGAGACATTTTTTTTTGTCCAGACTTGGACCCGAACCTGGGTTTGGGTCCCAGTCTGGGCAAAAATTTTCTCTATTTAATTTATCCTTCAATGAGATGTGTTAAATTAATAATAAAAACACCAACATATCATCTTTTGTCATTAATTCTGATATTTTTAATACTTTTGGTTAAAATAGTTAATCGTCCTGTTGTAAACTTAAAGATATCCATTTTCATACTTTTTTTTTTTAGTTGAAATATCATTAAGTTCAACACAATGAAAACATTAACTGCATCACAAGTATATAGAGCATTCCATTAATAATCATGTAGAATGCTACTTACTTTATTTTATATCATTTTAATTTTATTATATTCTATGTTTTTGTTAGTATTAGCTAGTATTAGATTACATCATCATTGTATTTTGTTTGGTCTGTATTTTAATAATATCTTAAAATTGTAATATGTACGTAATTTTTGTATAATTCTATTCGCCGGTTGAGTGGAAGAGAAGGCCTTATGGCCTTAACTCTGCCAGCTAAAATAAATCATTATTATTATTATTAACATGTAATTGTTATTCATAATGATATTTTTTATAGTAGTTGGTCGTGAAGAGGACAATGATGATACCACTATTTTGCACCCTAGTGATTGTGTTTCTCCGAATGGACAGACATGGCAAGATGACCCTTGTACTACTTGCACATGTGTGCATGGCACCAAGAAGTGTCAGTCATATATGTGCATGTTGAGATGTGAACATCCACGCTATGTGCCTGGAGAATGCTGTCCTCTATGTGACTGTAAGTTCTTACCAAAACTTTATAAAGATTGTTCATAAAGTTAATTTTCAAACCACAGTATGACATATTTTCCACTAAATGCATAGAAAATCTCTGATAATTTAATGTTTTAGAATATCCCTTGGTAAAAATTCCAATATTGCTTAGCCTATGTGTGCAGTTATTCATGCATGTCTGCATATTGTTTTTTTTTGTCTTATGCCACCAGGTTGTCTGTTATGACATTTCTGTCTTTCACCCCTAGCATTGGCAGAATTATAATCCACTTCTTAGGTTGGGGCACCTGGAAGGCGGATTTACGTTACCCTGATGATATGATGGGTGATAAATGATAATGAAGTGCCAGGAGAGTTCTTAACCTAAACTTACCATGGGCAATCACAGGAATAATTCCCTTTAAGGAAAAATTCTTATGGTTTGACCGGTAATTGAAGCCAGGACCTCATGAACAGTAGTCAGGAACACCAACCACTAACCCTGGTTTTATGTTATAATAATGGCATGAATTTTTATGTGCTGAAAGTTAAGATTGCAACATAGTATAATGATAAATAAGATTTTTTTATCTTGGTTTCACTATATACTGGTACTGTTTTGCATTCTTAACCTTTCAGCATGGTTTGACACACACATACACAACACACACACACACACATATATATATATATATATATATGATGTCCACTGCTGTGTTCTTGAGGTAGCGTGCTGCCTTGTCACGCAGCGGGCCCGGGTTCGATCCCCGGTCGGGGCAGTTTTTCTGGGTGAGGTTTTTATCGGGGTTTTTCCTCACCTGTAAGACAAATGTCAGGAAAACTTTAAGGCCCATACGGTCCCCGAAATCATATGGCCATCATCATCTTCATCATCCTTATCATTATCAACATCATCACTATCATCCTTCACTTGTGTGGAAAGCAACGGGAAGCTACCACACCTACACAATTCCCTAGTAAAGCTGCAAGCATAGCATGAAAATGCTATGATTGCAGTGAAGGACCTGCCTTCGGGCAGAATTAACATGGATATATATGACATGTTTTTTTATAAAAATATCCCTTATTAAGAAAAGTTCATTTTTAATGAGAAATAAAAAATCTTTCTACAGTCTACACAACAAAAAGTGGAGCATGCAGCACTTTGAGCGACAGAACACAAACAG
The DNA here is from genome assembly GCA_030220185.1 of Diploptera punctata. Taxonomy (NCBI): domain Eukaryota; kingdom Metazoa; phylum Arthropoda; class Insecta; order Blattodea; family Blaberidae; genus Diploptera; species Diploptera punctata. Next base: position 778,868 of record JASPKZ010007177.1, read on the forward strand.
TTGGTGTCAAGTTGCTGTCGTATCAGACAAATGGGCTTCTTGCAATTAACAGGGAAGAGATCTCTGGGCCGTCCAAGGAACTGCTGGATACAAAATTCATCAATGAGATTGTAACAGGCCTATAGGCCTAAGAATTGGTTGGATGAAGAAGAAGAAATATTAAATTCCAATCGTTCTACCTTCCAAATCAAAATATTGTAATTTATGAATCACTATGTTTATGGAACGGACATATCTTTCAAACAATTCCTTTCACTTCAGACATATGAATTATGTGGATATGTGAAGTCATTTGATTTTCTTTATATGCATGTGCCATGGTTAGAGAAAGACTGTGAGAATGAATTTTTCAGAATGAAAGTATAACTGCCACACAGTGTGACTCTTTTAACTTATTTATTTATTTTTTTGGCAAAAATAGGGTTTAGGAAATGTTCAAAAGAAGGATCTGTTGAAATGGACAAAAGGCAAAAACATTTCCTTTCACTAACAAGTAACCAACTCACTCTACTTACCTATCATAAAATTAAATAGAATACTTTCTTGAGATATTAGCGAAAAACAAGTTCATCAGCTTAAGAGACTAGTCATGGACATTGGAAATCATAGATGTACCCATGCATATAAGTACACAAAACTGCATTTGGGAATTTAAATATCTTGCATATCATCATCATCATCATCCATGCAAGTATTAGGCTGTGTGGCCTGTTACGGTCTCAAAGAGGAATTTTCCATCCAGTGCTTTTTTGGACTCCCAGCGATCTTTTCCTTGGGGGCTGTAGCAAAGTATGGCTTTTGGAATTCTATGAGATGGCATTCGTTGAAGATGGGCTTTCCAGTTATTCTGGTAGTTTTGTATATGGTGAAGAATGGGTTCTACATCCAACTCTTCCATAATTTCCTCATTTCTTTTATGGTCCCACTTTGTGTAGCCTGCTGTACGGCGTATAAATCGCATCTCATTTGCTGTTATTCGGCTTTCATCTCTTCTTTGCATTGTTCATGCTTCACTACCATATCTTAATACTGGTCTTGCGAGAACCTTATAAAGCCGTAATCTTGCATATAATTACATGAAACCATAACTCAATTCTGGGCAGACATTTAAGTGCCCAGGCTGATAGGTTACTTTTTCTCTTCTTCATAGAGTTGCATGCCACCATTCCATGCCCTTCAAATATCGAAACACTTCTCTGGAAGAAATTTCAAGATAGGTTTCGGTATTCAATAGTTGACAGTTCCCTTGTGAGTATAGAATGGGATTAAAATAAATATCAATGCTTTCCTTTAACTACATTATACAAACAATGAGTAGGACTTAGAGCAGGCCTACTGTTGAGATGAATAATGAATGTTGGAAGAATGAACTCATGAATGTGTTTTTTTAATTTTATTGAAATTGTCATAAATTAATTAAATTATGTTGCCAGAATTAATTTGATTTTAATTTTCAGCAACATCAGTTGTAACTCTGCCTCCACATTGTCCAGCTCTTAGTAATTGTTCCTTACGATGTCTACATGGTTTTGTAAGAGATAACAATGGATGTTATAGCTGTCAGTGTCAAGCAGGTAAATTTTACATTGAGTATTTGATTTCCTGTTTTAACACAAATCAGAAAGTTTGTTTAAAAAATTATAAATGATTTTTAAATGTATTTTTACCAACTAACCTTGATTGTGAAATTTGGTGATGATTTACATCTTCAAATGAAAGTAGGAGATATAAACACCATTATTTATCAAATGATAACGAACAAAATTAATTTTTCATTGTTTAAATCATTTTTTTAAAATTTTGGTTATTGCTTGAATTCAATAAGTTACAGATTTGTAAACCTACCTTGATAGTAAGAATGAAATGAATTGTGCATTCTTCTTACCTCATACTTCTATGTTTTTTTAAACAATTTAACAGACTACCTTGATAGTCTTTGTTTTTCAAAGTCTGGAGATGTTTCATATATTTCTTTGCTTCCTATCTTCTTGAAGTTTGCAATTCCGAACTAGTGGTTAACATGCATATGGACCCATTTGCACAACCATAGCCCAATCTTGAATGTAAGTGTGTACAGGTGTTGTTACTTATGCCATTAATAGATGTATCATATTATGTTTACAGAGGAATGTGTTCTGGAATGTCCGGGTGGTTATTCACAAGATAATCACGGAAACAAGTTGTGTGAATGTGCAGATTTGCACAATGCAGATTGTCCTGCTCTGACCGGCTGTCGGAAGAACTGTGCACATGGGTTTCGAGTCAATAAGATGGGATGTGAAGTCTGCAAGTGCAAGGAATGTAGACCTCTAACAGATTGTCAAAAAAACTGCATACATGGGCTTCGTACTAATGACCATGGCTGTCCAATTTGCAAATGTAAAGGTAGGGGCCATATCTCTTTTGTATTTTGTAAGCTTTTCTTTTCTATTTCTTTATTTAACCAATTTTTTTCCTAATACGTTTTTGTTTTCAAATGGCACTTCTCATCCTTTGAGATCCACACTAGACTGATAGATGATGTTATGTGGTCTATTTCCAATTTACCATTTATGACATACCATGTATTTAATGTGATGTGTACTTGTATACAAAGAGGAGTTAGGGATGAGTGTATGTTTAGATTGACTACTTTTTTTTAGGAATAAACATTAATAGGTATTACTTATTTTAGGAATTCACACTATGAGGTATATTCATTTAGGTATTATTTATATGAGTAAAATTTTATCACCTCACCTCATTCTTCTTCTTAGACCGGTTTCAGGACCTTTCTCAGTTCCACCCTCAGTATTTTCATGATCGTTATGTCGTTTTGAAGAGTCATGTCTTGCTCTACCAACAGAGGGAACAGGAGGTGGCTCTTCAAGACGACATGACAATAGTCAGGAAAAACTAAGGATGGAACCGAAGAAGATCCCAAAACTGGTCTAAGAAGAAGAAGAAGAAGAAGGAATTTGAGATGAGGTAATAAAATGTTTATGTGTAATGTGTGTGAGATGATGATGAAGAGAAGGGAGAAGGTAAAACTCAGTTCCAGCATGTAATATACTCCTGTCACCAGCATGTAATATACTCCTGTCAAAAAGCATCTGAAAGACTTTCAGCTTTTTTGTTCCTATCTGATGGACAAATTACAAGGTTAGAACCAATGTCGCATAGATGCAATGAAACTATAGTCTGCAGAATATAAAAAAAATATATGAGGTGAGTCAAAATAACTAACTCATAATAATTAGAACCAGAGGTTCTGTCAACTTCTTTATTTTTCTCGTTTTTCAGTTCTTAAGAGTAATTTCTATAATAAAATTAATGTTTTGTCCACATTGTTTGTAATCTCTAAGTATTGTGCAGGTCAGTCATTACTATATACACATTATCCTATATTAAGTTCTAAGCTTTAAATCGCTTTCCTGAAAAATAAAAAAAACATAGGTAGAACTCTATCGATGGTAGGCAATGAAAACTTCATAACTCCATCAGTCATTGAAAACCACATAACTCCAGTATCCAGCACAGAAATATGTGATGCATAACCTGTTGAGAACACGGACTTCAAATTTATTAATAACTTGACTTGTATTCTGTAGCAAAATATGTGGGAACTATTGCTTATCAATTTTCATAATTATTTAAAACAATTATTCGTTTCTTCTGTAAAATTTACCAAAATGGAGTTATGAGGTTTTCATTGCCCACCATCGCTATGATATCCATCATCATCATCCTCTTATCATATCCTCCTTTCGGAAGGTCAATTCCAAATATGCCTCCTACCATCTCTATCTTCCCATGCTTTGCTTCTTTTTAGTTCTTCCCAGTTGTATCCTCTTTCTTGTAGACTTTTCTTCACTTGGTTAATCCATCTTTCTCGTGGTACTAACTTCATAAAATTACAATACCATTACTGTAATCAAATGGCAAAGAGAAACATTTTTATCTTTTGCCATTTGATTACAATAATTTAGTTATGTACTTTAATATACTTCTTCTTCTTCTTCTTCCTTCCAAGTATTAGGCCAAGGCCTGTTACGATCCTATAGAAAATTTTCCCTCCAGCGTTTCATAGGACGGCCCAGTGATCTTCGTCCTCTTGGTATATAATTATAAACAGCTTTGGGGATCCGATTTGAACTCATTCTTTCAAGATGGTGTTTCCAATTTAGTTGGTACTGTTTAATATATTCCAAAATTGGCATAGTCTTCAATTCTTTTAAGATATCGGTGTTCCTTTTCCGATCCCATCTGGTGTAACCCGCTGTTCTGCGCATGAATCTCATTTCACAAGCCGTGAATATACTTATTTCAATCATAGTAACAGGTTTAGCTTCTTAATATTAATTTAATAATTACAATACCATATTTTGTCTTTTCAACATATTCTGATGCATTGTTGAGCTGATGACTCACTAATCAGTGAGTCCGTGGAGAAATTTCCACATCCATCTATGAGAATGCATGTTTGATCCCAAAAGATCTGCTCGTTTTCCTTTTATCGAAAACTAAAATCAACTTTCTTTAAAGCATATCATCTGCAATGTAGAGACTAGCATGGTTCCACTAGTCCATGGGATCGACAAATTATAGTATGGTATTTCATTAGTTCCTTCGTATTCGATATTATTGTGAATATTGTTCATTTATAATTCAGATAGAATTTCTTAAATAAACACCACGGATGTTTGTACAGAAATTTCAAATTCACTTTATATATTTCACAGAATTTCACTGATTTTTCATAAGTAATGTCACGAGTAATTTCCAAATCATCAATAAATTCACAAGTCACGAGTGGCATTTGTTAGGACTATTTAACAAATAAAATTAAGCTGTTTACTCAAAAATCATTATTTAAATATGTATATATTTAATGCAAGCGGCGATGTTTGAAAATAAATCAGAAATGTGTGGTTATGTTTTGTTTGTTCATCCACTGCAACTTGATCATATTATTTATTGCCAAATAGGATCACAATATTTTAAGAATACACCCTAGTGGAGAAAAATGAAAGACATCAAACTGTATATTATAACCAACATTATAGGTTATTAATTTATTTTTTTAGTAAAGAAATCAGTGAAATCATTATGTAAAAACAAAATTATTGAACACACAATTATAAAATGTGTAATTCGAAGGAATTTGCTCAATATTTGCTATATTCACTGTATTTGTTGGAGAGTCAGTCACTGCAAAATAATGATCTGATCTGTTTAGAATATTAAAATGGAAGAGATTTCTTTATTATGGTAAAGATATTTCGATAAAGGGCCAGGTGAAACATAACTGCCATTGGTTGTAAAACAAAGTTCATTGAAACATGATTGGTCATTGACTCTCATTTGGGATATGAGTTAAATAGTCATAAATAATTTGCTGCTGATAAAGTCCATTTCCTCACAATTTATTTGATTGTCCTGTTCTTTGTTCTCACTGACAATTTCGCTTAGAATGTCTCCTTGTGTTCGCTCTTGAGATTGCTTTACTGATTCACAACCCAATTAAAACTGACTTGTCTGATCCTTCTAACTGCTTATATATGCAATGGTAGGGACATTCTGGGCATCCAGTCGAGAGTTTTCCCAAGTGAAAGCCTCAAGAGTTAGACAGATTTTTCAATAAATGATTTGTCTGGAAAATCCTTTGTCTTGAAAGCATGTCTAGAAAGGTAGTTTGCTGGCTGCACAAGACTGAATCCAACTCATAATGGCTTATAAGGAGTCCTGTTGCCGTCGCAAAATTCAAAGGTTGTAATTAGAGCAATGGATCCAACAATGCATCACAATATGATAAATGGGAGTTTTATTTTTATTTTACTCTGTAAACAACTGAAAATTCACTGTGATTGATTTTACCATCTTATTACTAATTGATCTTCATGCACATATTTTAATATTACCAACTATTGAAGATAGTGCAGGAACTTCATTTTAAGTGATAGTTTTAATAATAACTTGGGAATCTACTAGGACGGTTTCCTTTACTGAATTTAGTTAAGCTTTATGTGAGATTTCACAGAGCGGTTTCTAGAAGAATGATTTTGTTGTCAAAGGTATACATATAGAATATATATATATGCCAGTTTCTAAATTATTATTTTCACTTGTTTCTAAGCTATCCATGTTTAGTTAGCGCAGGTGGATTGTTCTGTTTCTTTTCAATGTGATTGACTTATTGAGCAATAAATTAGACGTCATTATGTATCAACTGGCTATGTGGCATTATGTAAGTTTCGAGAAAAATACATTCGAAGTTTAAGTCAATCTTCACTATTTATTGTAGCACCATACTAACAATACTGGATGTTATAAATTATTTTCCTTGTTTGGCAGTTATGCATCAACAATCTAAGAGTGGGAACATTTGGTGTTTAGCCTGCATGGTACAAAATTTAGATTAGTATTTATGAAGATCTGGTTTCATATCCATTTGTTGTAAAACATAGAATCTCTGATAGGACTGAGGGAAATTACATTTTTCTTTAATAATAAGGTTATATTTAAAGATTTGGCACTAAAAGTGTGCTTACATTTATTTCATGAGCCAGTGCAACAGATGCTATCAAAATTGTCATTGGAAGAAGTTGGTTGACTACACTGCTTTACCTTAATATTTTACTTTTTTACTTAAAATACTTTTTTTTTTTTTGTTACAGCAGCAGAACATGTTGAGACTGTTACCACAAACCATATCATCACAGAAAGGACCTGCATATCACCAGGTATTCAACATTTAGGTCTGCTTAATTTCTTTATGTAGCTATATCCATCCATCCATCCATAGTAGTTCTGCCTGAGGGCAGGTCGTTCACTGCAATCATAGCATTATCATGCTATGCTTTGCAGCTGTACTAGGGAATTATAGGTGTGATAGTTTCCCGTTGCTTTCCACACCGATGAAGGATGATGATGGTAATGATAAGGATGATGATGATGGCTGGATGATTTTCGGGCACCTTTGGGCCTTAAGCTTATTGACATTTGTCTTACAGGTGAGGAAAAACCCCGAGAAAAACCTCATCCAGGAGCCTGTCCCGACCGGGAATCGAATCCAGGCCTGTTGCATGACAAGGCAGCATGCTACCTCAAGACCACAGCGGTGGACATGTAGCTATATAATTTTATTTTAATCTCTCAGTAAGGACTTCTATATATCTGGTTATACTCCAATTACAATTTCAGATGCTTAATACAAAAGCCACTTAAATGCTAGGAACTGTTTTATTCTGTTTATATGGTATAGGTAAAGCTGTTATTAATATGGCCTAGTCAGTAATTAAAAAAATAAGCTCTCCCCCTTAATTCCTTTGGTTTATAGTGATATGCTATCTTGGGCAATCTTGTTTCTTCCATTCTCTGAACGTGCTCTTCCCAGCTGATGTGGTGTTGTTTGAATCCTATCATTTATTGAATATATTTCTAATTCACTTCTTATTTCTTCATTTCTTATGTGGCCCAATTTTGTGCATCCTTTGGTACTTCTTAGAAAAGCCATTTCTGCACTTTGTATGCTACTCGAACTCCTCTTATTTGTTACCCAGGACTCACTACCGTATGTATAAAAGTACTGATGCTGCCATTGTTTTGTAGAACTGTCTCCTTCCTTGTTTTATGTTTTAGTTTTCTATGAATGGTGCCACATATCATTTGAAATTTTGATAATTTATTGTCTATATCATTTCTTGTTCCATATCCAGAAGACAATTCATAATCTAGATAATTAAAATGTAATACTTGTGCTAGAGGTTTATTTTCTATTATTATTTTCGACCTTATGGGCAACTTTCCTAAGAAGGCCATTATTTTTGTCTTCTCTATAGATATTTTAAAATCTTAGTCTTTACTTATTTCATTTAAACAGTGTAGAGAGAATTGTAAATTGTTTTCTGTATTTTGCTTTATTTTTGGATATAGTTGCTTTTATCAATGAGTTACAGTATCATGAATAAATGTGATATCTTTATTAGATGGAGTGCATCATGATGATGGTGAAAATTGGTTTGATGGATGTCGACGATGTTATTGCCATGGAGGAACTGAGATGTGCAACCTTATCACATGTCCGGTTCCATCTTGTAAGAATCCAATCCACAACTCGTCATTCAGCTGTTGTCCCTATTGTCCAGGTACAGTAACTCATGTTACAATAGAATAGAAATTTATTAGCATAAAGAATTATATTGAATTCATTGCATTGTTACTGTACAAATACTAATAAAGAAATTTATAAACATATTACTACTGCTAATATGCTATTAATAGAAAATGATGAAATTAACTGATATATTGAACTTTTATAGGAAAAAATCACTATGAGGTTTAATTTAAGATTAAATTTAAATGTTTCATACCTCACCTCATATCAAGCCTTCTAACTAGACCGGTTTCGAAGCCTGTGCAGCTTCATCTTCAGTAATTTCTCATTGACTGATGTTATGTCAATCAGAAGAACTGCTTCTTTCTCCACATTAAAAAAAAACCAGAAAGAAAATCTTATGAACTTCGAAATTCCTGCAGATTCTGAATTGATCCAAAGGTTTATCGGTTCACCAACAGAGGGAGGAAGAAGCAGTTCTCCTAATCAACATAACATCAGTTGACAAGAAATTACTGAAGATGAAGTGCCCAGGCTTTGAAACCAATCTAGTTAGAAGAAGTGAGGTATGAAACATTTAAATTTAATCTTAACTGATATAATCTAATTTTAATACAATTAAGAGTTATTTTGAAGATAATCATTGATGTATTGTATTCATATTGTCACAAAAGGATCTTCTCTTTGTGTTGTCATTGATTAATATTTTTGGCATATATTTTGAATATACTGTATTACTTTTATTTGTATTTTACCTTTCAAATAGTCCTAACAACTTCAACACTACATAAGAGTCAGATCAAAAAATGTCTTTTGTATTGGTTGTTGAATATTTACATGTTAAAACTAAGTTATTTATTGAAATAATGAAATTCAACATAATACAAGTACAAGAATTGGACAGCGTTATGCATCAACCAGCTATGTGCCCTTATGTAAGTTTTGAGAAAAATAGGTTTAAAGTTTTTTTTTTTACTTTTTAAACTCTAGTGCCAAACTAACAATACTTGGATATGCATAAACAATCAAAGATTGAGAACATATGGTGCTTAGCTGAATGATGCAAAATTTAGATTAGCATTTTTGAAGATCTAGTTTCATAGCCATTTGTGTAAAACACAGAATCTCTTATAGGACTGATGACATTTACGTTTTTCTTTAATAATAAGGCTATATTTAAAGTTCTGGCGCTAAAAGTGTGTGTACACTTACTTCATGAGCCAGTGCAACAAATGGCATCAAAATATAACTTTAAAAAAAATGGTGCTTAGCCGGTTGTTGCATAACATTGTCGATTTTTAAGTATTATACGAATTTGTTTTGAAATAAACATCTCAAGTATATATTAAATTAATGTTGGGAAGTAAACATTATGAAGTATTCATAGTTAAATGTGGTTAAATTATGAGGTTCTTAATTTGTAAATTAATGAGGGATTTCCTTTAAACATAAAATATGAGGTAAGATGTAAAAAATTACTCATTAATTTAATTTACGAATTATGAGGTATAATGATTTAAATTCATTGGAAAACATTTCTTTTTTTGAAAACTCGCCTCATAAATTTCATGCTTTTCACGAAACCGCAGTATCAAGCATAATCATGCCCATCCTCAGTCATAGTAAAGTAATCCTACTACAGGCCTCAGGAGGCCCTTGGGGTAGTAGGAGGTTAAGGCTCCCACTATTTCTGGACAATCGGCACTTGATGCCAGCCGGGTTGTCAGCCCTGCGTGACGGCCGCCTTTACCCCCAGAACAAGCGTCTGGTACTCAATTCTGTTAGAGGCTGAGTCGACCCCAGGGCCATAGTGCCGCCAGAAGGTTTGGGTTAGTTTAAAAATCCTGACCCACCGGGACTTGAACCCTCGACCTTTCGGCTTGTAGCTCAGTGCCTTAACCACTACGCTACGGCGTGCCCCCATCCTCAGTCATAACTCTTCTATTGTCATCATCTTCAGTGCTGCCATCTATGGTTGAATTTATAAACTTTAAAATCAAATTTTGTTCGTTAGGAATATCAAAATTCATTTATCTATATATATTTTTCTGAATGTACATCTTCTTCCAAACTAAAGATTTTTCCACTTGTTTTAAAAGTTCTCTTCCAATTTTATGATGTTCTAATAAACTGTGTGCAGCAATTGCAGATATTTTGATTTCACAATTTTAAATATTTCTAAAATGTTCTTTGGTATGAGTTTCCAAATTTCTTTCAGTTTTTCCTATATAAACTTTATTGCAATCATTACAACTTATTTGATAAATTCCAGATTTCTTACCGTCTGGGACATCAACTTTTTTTATTAATACTTAGAAGATTAATAAATTAATGAGTCATTTTAACATCTTACCTCATATTTCATGTTTTATCAAACACGGTAACTATAGTTTTCAAATGAATGACAAGATCATTTGAAAACTATAGTTACCGTGTTTGATAAAACATGAAATATGAGGTAAGATGTTTAAATGACTCATTAATTTATTAATTAAGAACCTCATAATGTGTTTCCCAATTTTAACTTTGAACTTAGAAGATTGCCCAGACTAAATTTATATATTGGTGCCAAAGTAATATTGTATTTGTCAAACAAATTTTTTTTTAAATTTCTTATGCATTTCAGGATGGTAATTATCTTATTTTTTTCTTTTCTTTGCAATTTTGTTGAGTAGTATATTCATTAAGTATTTTCATCTGTTTGAATTTCTTTAACTTAATTGTAATTAATTCTTTATCAAAACCATTTAATCTGGCTGTGTTTAAGATGTGGTTATATTTTTTCTTGAAATTTTCTTCATTTATGGGATATTTGTCAAACTATGCATTAAGCTATTAAGTATTGCATGCTTATGTGCAATGTGATTGAATTCTGATGATTTAATATAATTATCTGTATGACTCTCTTTTCTATATATATATATTCTCTTTAATTTGCTTACTTGTTATAGTCAGCTACTAGGTGGCAGTGAACACCGAGTTCTCGCGACATCTAGTAATAATGGAGAATATATATATATGTAAGAAAAATAAGTGTTTGAATTGGATTCGTCTGGTGGTGTAATGGATAACACAGGGGTACCAACCCAGAATTCCGGGTTCGAATCCCATCCAGGCATTTATTTTCCTTATCATGTCATATTCATACTTATATCCACGAAAATCTGCAATATAACATATATATATATATAAAACTCCAAGTGCAACAGGCCTAGAAGATCCTTGGCCTACCTCCTGACTGCTGGTATCACATCCACATGTGTTAATCACTGATATAGATTAAAATATATATGTAGTCAATATGCCCATTTCACCAATTAATGTTTTAAAATGGTCAACAAGTTTCTACAGCCAAGCTGTCATTCTCAAGACCAGATATTGACTCAGTCAATATCTGGTCTTGAGAATGACAGCTTGGCTGTAGAAACTTGTTGACCATTTTAAAACATTAATTGGTGAAATGGGCATATTGACTACATATATATTTTAATATTATATCACCAAGAAGATCACTTGTGTATTAAAAACTGATATAGATGATCATCTAGCCAGTATAGGTGACATGTGGTCATCATGTCGGGTCCCCCAGCTACTATAGCTGTCTTCTCAACCTGGAGCCGCTACTTATTGTAGCTATCCAAATGCCCATTGATGTTGGGTGGGCACCAGTCCCATACTGGCCGAAATTCTGTAAGAACTTTTCTTCCCCCATGAGGACTCAAACCAGCGCAAGTCCCATAGCTCTGCGTCAAGGTTTCTTGCCTTAACCACTCGGCTACGGCGCGGGATCTTTTTGATATATATTAAATTCAATTTGTTGTGTCCGATCATTCCTAATTAAATATAGATCCAAGAATGGAATTTTATTTTCTTTTTTCAATTCTATAGTAAAAAAAAAAATCTCTGATGAATTTAATATCTCGAGTACAGTATCCATAAAAGTTCACTTTCAGTTCTTATAATATAAATTATTACTAAATAATTTTTTTTATTTCCATTCTTTTAAGATCCACAATAACACAAATCTTATGTTATTGCATTACAATTTTCTAGGTGAGGAAAATAAGGAAAAGCATTTTAGTGGAGAAGTGCATCAGGCAATGGTATGTCACTCTGTAGATGGTATATACAGAGTGGAAGGAGAGACATGGCTTCTGAATTCGTGTACAAAGTGTATTTGTCACATGGGGCAAGTGCTTTGTGAAACTCACAGATGTCCACCAGCACCGTGCTCTAAACCTATTCACAAAAATGGCCAGTGCTGCCCTCAGTGTCCAGATGTTGCTACAGCTGTTATCTCGGAATCAGCCAAATCTTGTGATGCCCAACACTTGCATGGTACAACGTGGATGGAAGATAATTGTCGCAGCTGCATATGTATAAATGGGAAGACTAGATGTTACACACAACATTGTCCAAATGTTACGTGTAGCAGACCAGTTCTTGCCAAAAATCAATGCTGTTCAGCTTGTCTAGGTAAGAATCCTTTTAATTAATTATTATTATGATGCATTCGGTCAGCTGCAGTGGACTAGTAGTTATGCTCCTTGCTCCTTGTCCCGAGAGTCGCGGGTTCAAACCCAGCTGAGGTCGATGGATTTTTTTAAGATGGAAAATTCAAGGAGTCATGGGTCCCGGGTCTGAAGAGTTTCAGGCTCGTAAAAGATCCTTAAGCATGAATAAAGAAGCCTCTAAGCAAAATTGACCGACCTCAAACATCCTAGTAATACCTTAGTTGCCTGTTAGATGTCTCATTGAGTCAGTGTGCTGACCGCATGCCACTCATGATGTCTGTATACAAATAAGGTAACTAAAATGAACTTAATTAATTGAGTTGGTGTTTATTTTCCTTTACCCAAAGAAAACGTAAAGAAATATGTCGTAATGTCATACATAGGCCCACTTTCAAATAAAATATCTAAACACTTCAAAAAGTTGAACATTAATGTGACATTTAAAACTAATAAAACTTTACAAAATATAATAAAAAACAATAAAACCAAAAAAAAAATATCAGGTGCATATAAATTGAAGTGTGGCACATGTGACAATGTCTATATAGGACAAACTGGTAGACCTTTTATCTCTTGGATAAAGGAACACATGAGAGCATATAACAGAAATTTAGAATATTCAAAATATGCTAACCACCTATTCCAATTTAATCATTGTTTCGATCCAAATTTTGAAATTTTACATGTTTGTGATAAGGGTAAAAAATTAGATCTTTTGGAAGCTGTAGAAATTAATAAATTGAATAGTAACAAACTGTTAAATTCTCAACTTGATTTGAATGAATCCCCTTTGTTAAATTAAAAAAATTTAAATAAATATTGTTGTATTGTTGCTTAGATCAGTTGGAACACAATTCATAATCTGTTAACATGTCTGAAGAAGGTACAGTGTACCGAAACAGCTGTCACTGAATTATATAATAAATATGAAAATCAAATAAAACTATGTTTTATTTTTATTTAATTAATAAAAAATGAACTTAGTCTATTAATTCCTGACAAAAGAGAGGCTGTGGCTCAACAATGGGCTAGGCCATTAATCATCATAAACATATACTTAAATTTCCAATTCTGGAACATGTTTATTTAAAATATAATATAAAAATATTACTTAAATGTTTAATTATTGCTTGTTTTAGTATATATTCTACAACATAAATATTTTCTTACATGTGAAGTTCCTTAGACATTGTATTTTATTTTGATGTTTTTATTATTAATTCAACACTTCTCCATGAAAGATAAATTTTATTTGAAGAGGAAAATCATATGCTCAGACTGGGTTTGAACCCAAGACCTTTGGCTTTCTAGGCCAATGCTCTACCTCTGAACTACCTGAGAACTCCAATCTAAACACAAGTCTAGGCATTTAGATTGGAGTTCTCAGATAGCTCAGTGGTAGAGCATTGGCCTAGAAAGCCAAAAGTCCTGGGTTCAAATCCCAGTCTGAGCATATAATTCTTCTCTTCAAATATAATGTATTTTTTATTGAAAAAGGCACTTAGAACTTTTTTTTTTTCAAAATATTAACAAAGTGCAATAATATTTCAGACCAATCATCCCCGAGATCCTGTGCAGTTGGTAATGTTACATATCACATTGGCTATGAATGGAATAAGGATCCTTGTACACGTTGCAAATGTAATGGAGGCCAGGTGACGTGCACAGAAAAAGTATGTTCCGTTTCCATGTGCAAAACCAGTGAAAATTTCAGGAAAATGCTGTCCTGTTTGTGCAGGTAAGACTTTATTCCTTTTATTTAGAACATACATAATAAATACAAACATATATAATCAATGATGTTTTTATTATTGATTTAACATTTCTCACTGAAAGATAAATTATATTTGAAGAGAGAAATTTTCGCCTAGACCGAGACACGAACCCGGGACCTTTGGCTTGCCGGGCCAAATGCTCTACCAACTGAGCTACCGAGGCGAGTTATACGATCTAGATGCAAATCTTTCTCTTATATACGTTGTAATTCCCTCTCGCCAAATGCTTTTGAAACCATTGCTTCTATCTTTGCAAATGGCGGCTTCTTAGTTAAAAAGACATTTATTGGGAATTTAACATTACTTTATAAAGCTAGTAAGGCTTCTAATGATGTTTTTATTATTGATTTAAAATTTTTCTCTTCAAATATATATAATCAATTTTAAAATCATTAAGAAGTTACATTATGAGGTTTAATTTAATATTTAATCAATACGAATAAAATTCATTGTTAAAACCATTGAGGTGGAGAGTCATAAAATAAAATACGTTAAATAATAATAATAATAATAATAATAATAGCTTTATTTTACCTGGCAGAGTTAAGGCCTTAAGGCCTTGTCTACCACTCAACCAGGTTTAAAAAAAAAAATACAAACAAAAAATAGTCTTAAATCTAAATTACAATATATATATATATATAAATATAAACGATTACAAGTTATGAATACAATACAATTAATATTTATAATGTATTTTGATTTACTCTAAATTTAACGAATTAAATATATATGTACAATATATATATAAAAAAAACAGGAAAAGATTAAAATATACCTCTTTGGTAAGGTCCGTTGTCCTCAACTTATAAAATATGTATTCTTTATGCCTGTAGGCCTTTCAGAATTTGAGTTTGTACTTTTTAACATATACCTCATATGTTTATTTTGTTGGACGATCGTTTCAAAGTTATTGCTCCATCTTCAGTTTGTTACAAACTGTTTTTTCTCTTCTTCAAGTTGGCCCTGGATCATGTTCCAAAGAACTTGGTAATGAGGCTCCTTTCTCCGGGAATTTCAAAGTTCATAATTTTCTCCTTGTTCTTCTGTATATAGATTTTTTCCTATATTGTGAGTTCATTGGTATTTTCTAACTGTTGTAATAATTTTGTATTTATATCTATTTTGTGTTTCTCTGTCCAAACATGAGCTGCTACTGCAGATTTTTTTACTTCTCCCTTTTTTACATTTCTTATGTGTTCTTTAGTTCTAATGTTTAAATTTCTCTTTGTTTTCCCTATGTATATTTTATCACAATCTGCACATTTTATTTGATATATTCCTGATTTTTTATTATTTAAATTTTTTCATTTTTGTTGGTTTTCTTAAGTTTTTTTTATTATGGAAGGTTTCCATGACAACCAATGTCATTAGAAAGAGAAGCCATGTGTCATGCATTTACACCCAAGCATTTATTCAGTTATTATTTTGAAAATTTGATTGAGCTGCCTTGTAATTTCTGTGATATATTATTTTTCTAAACTCCAATTTTTATTCAATTGTTTCACTATCTTTCTACATTGTTTCTTCATAAGTAAATATAGAAAAAGTTTTTAAACATGTCTGATGAGTATGTTACAGTCAATTTGTTAGAAATACCATTTTGCCAAAGAATATTTGAAGAAAAGAAAAAAAAAAAAAGATTTTTAAAGGAAAATTCATGCCTGCATTGCCAACTTTAACACAGACACAAAAGAATATCACCTGCCTTGTGATGACTGTAATTCTGTGATTTACTGTTTTCCTAACTCCAATTAGTATTCAATTGTCTCACCATCTTTCTACATTGTTTCAGCATATTTAAGTATAGACAAAGTTTCTAAGCATGTTTGATGTATTATAGCCAATTTGTTACAAATTTCTTTTTCCAAAGAATATTTTAAGAAAAGAAAAACATTTATTTCAAATGAAGATCAATGCCTAAATTGCCAAAATTAATGCAGCAACAAAAGAATATCACATGCCATTTTTACTTATAATAAGAAAGGTATGTTAAATTGATATGAACAGTACTCTTATGATATTAGGATTTATGGTAGATTTTAATTTTAGACAGTAGTAATTTGGAGCAACCTTTTAGATTGTACTAAATTTGGTACCATACTTTCTTACATGGTGTCCAGAAGTCAGGAAAATTCATAGTTAAATATGAGAAATAACAATACATCTTACCTCATATTTATGTTTCTTTAAACATGGGAACTAGTTTTCAAGAGAAAGATCTCTCATTTTCAACCGACATTTTCAACCGGTAGTCTTAATGTCGGTTGAAAATGAGAGAGATCTTTCTCTTGAAAATTAGTTCCCATGTTTAAAGAAATATAAAATATGAGGTTCATTCATAGTGTTCTGCTCAAGAGCAGGTCTTTCACTGCAAACTCAGCATTCTCCACTCTTTCCTTGACTCAGCTTTCCTTTTTGTATCTGCATACAAACCATTTATTTTAATATTGTCTATCATCTGATGTCTTTTTCTGCCTAACTTTCTTTCCGTTGACCATTCCTTCTAGAGCATCCTTCAGCAGGCAGTTTCTTCTTAGCCAGTGGCCAATCCAATTTCTTTTCCTCTTCTTTATTGAGTTCCAGCATTGTTCTTCTTTCACCCACTCTGTCTAGCACATCTTCATTTCTTACCTTGTCTGTCCCTTTTATACGTTCCATTCTTCTCCATAACCACATCTCAAAAGCTTCCAGTCGCTTTTCCTCATTCCATCGTAATGTCCACGTATGAGGTAAAAAATTACTCATTCATTTACGAGTCAGGAAAAATGTTGAAAACCGGGAATTTGAAAGCAACTGGGAAATAGACAGGAATTTGTAAAGCAATGTGCATCTATTTTGTATTCAAATGAAAAGAATCACAATCATTAAACCATACTCTAAAAATGTTTACATATATTGGCATATTTCTTGGAAAAAATGTTTATGAAACTATAGCATATGTTTGATGGAGTCGAGCTGCCACCTCTAAAGAAATGCTGGCTCTTGCCAATATGATATCACGTTACAAAACAAAACTTGAGCACGTTTAGTTATAAATTGTATGTTTTTATTGCTTAAACATATTTAAAAAAGATTTTTACAAAATTAGCACTACAAAAAATTCAGGATTTATTCTTTGATGCCTTGAAAAAACTGAGAAATAGTCAGGAATTTCATATTTGTAATTTGCTGGACACCTTGTTCTTATAATTAATGATATTGTAAGTTATCATCATCCTCTTATCGTGTCCTTCTTTTGGAAGTCGATTCCAAATATGCCTCCAACCATCTCTATCTTCCCATGCTTTGCTTCTTTTTAGTTCTTCCCAGTCGTATCCTCTCTCTTGTAGATTTTTCTTCACTTGGTTAATCCATCTTTCTCATGGTCCACCTCATGGTCATTTTCCTTATATGTTAAGATTTAACAGTCTTTGTGGTAGTCTTTCCTATTCCTTTCTTTTTTAAATGTCCAAACCATTTTTTTCTATGTCTGTTGTTAATTTTTCTTCACTTGATGTCTTCCTGATTTTGTTATTCCTTATTATCTCTCTCCTTGGTTTATGTACCATTCCACGTAAGAATTTCATTTCTGTAGTTTGGATTCTGCTCAAGTCCTTCTTTGTATAGAAGTATTGCAAGTATTTAAATAAAATATATTGATAGGTAAGAAGAAGGAAAAATCTTGAGTATTCCCCTGCTCTGAATAATAATTTGACTTGATAATCTTGTAATTTGTTTTGCAGAATCTGAAGAAACTAATGACTCAGGCACAGTTGTGGGTACCGAGGTGTCTTCCCTGGGACTTTTTACAGAATCTACGTACATAATCATCATCCTAGTTCTTCTGTGCATAAGCATATGCTTAGCTTTATATATTGGACACCAGTGTTGTCGACACAGACAACAACTCAAGTTGGATGGTACCCCAAAGTCATGCCCAAACCCAGCATATCATGGTTACTCCCACCCCCCACCACATTACCAAAGTAGTGACAACCATAAATCCAAAATGGATTCCTACAAATATGATTATGTTCCTAGTTATGAAATAAATGAAATGCTGAAGTCACCTTCAATTGGAGCTACAGAAAAAAGTGCTCTCGCTCCAAGTGTAGATATTTGTGAGGGAAATAACCCCTTCTTGTGATAAAACTATATACTTACCTACTTGAAAATTTAAGTAGAAAAACTTTGAGGACAGTCTACACTGGAATGTATGTGAAATTTTGAAAATTTGTGGTACTATGTCTTAACGAGGCTGCAAAAATCCACAGAAGATGTATATGTTTCTTTGAGTTGGACTTTGAAATATGTCAACGAGTTTTTTTTAAGTTGAAAAGAAACTTTTCTTAAATAAAACGTGATTTGTACCGGTACATCTTAGTATATACATACTAATTAAGTGTTCCAGTTTGAGACTAACTGACCCATAATTATGTCGAGTTACATTTGGGCCATGAAGAAACCTGATATCTAGTTCCTGTAAAAATTGTGAGTTATAATTCAACTCTATGTATTGTAGTAAAAAGAAAAAAAACTGTGAAGGAATTATAGAAAGACAGATCTTATTAACAATGCTAAGAACCCTTGGGCATTAAATTCCATTGAAATATAATTAAAAAATAAAATTTTTATGAATGTCATACAAAATATCTTGTGAATAATAACAAAAAATAATATATCATATCATATATAATTTAATCAGAACTTTATATGATAACACAAATGATTGAAAATCAGAAGTTATTTGAAATAATGTTTTTTTTATTTTGATCGTGACATAAAATTACATGACTTTGAATATGAAAATAAGACTTAATTCTAAATAAAAAAAATTGTGCGAATTTATTGGATCCTAAGGTGTTCTAGTGATGAGAAATATTTGAGCTTAAATAAAAAAAAAAGAGAATTCTTATCATATAATAATTTCTTCTCTATTTAAATACAATGGATTGTATTGGTAAATTAAATTTATCCTGTGACGGTGTATGTAGGGAAGTAAAGAGGGGTAAATTTATTATGATTCTTAAAAAAATAACATATGATTAAATAAACAGGATTCTAAACTGACACACATACTAGTGTAATAAGTAGTTTTAAATTTGTGTATGAATAGCAAAATATTAATGTCTGAAAGAAAAACTGTGTACCTTTTTATATTTACATAATATAATTTAATCTATTTAAGAAATAAAAACAATGCATAAATGTAACAGCAGACTATAAGGAAGATGTAGTTACTAATGTGTGTTCATAATGATATAATAATAGTAATGAGGAAATTTAGAATATGTTTTTACAAGATTGCAATTGCTAAAAAAAAATAGGGAATGCTGATAGAAGCATTCTAATTTTTACATACAATATGAATTTTTAATCATATATGTTCTATATATCAACAAATACAAGATCTGTGATCATATAATCAATAAGATGTTAGGGATCATGTCGAAGGAAGAAAGGAAGTGTGCATTCTAAGTAGATTCATGTTGTTTCTGCATGTATTGAATAAATCTAGCCTTTATGGAAACTATGAAATATATAATTATAGCTCATTGATACACTGGTTAATTTTACAGAGCAATACAAATTTTAAACATGCTTCTATATTGTGATAGAAGAATTTTTTTTAATACAGGGCTATTCAGAAAGAAGAAACAGACTTTAAACATTTATTTCTTCCAAACTACAAAAAATGGAAACACAATTTCAACGTTCCTGGAAAGAGAAAAGTTCAAATTTATGCATTCAAGCACCATGTGTTACACAACAAATATCAAAATGGTGGCTCATTTCTTGCCACACATGAATCAACTGGTCTCTAGTTATCGAATTCACAGCTTCAACAATTTGATTTCACAGATTTTCAAGAGTGTCGGGCATAAGGGGGATAAAAACACGGTCTTTTATGTATCCCCACAAATAAAAATTGCCACCGGCGATGAAATTGATCTTCTGCTCCTCCTCTTGCAATCAAACATCTTGTTGTGTTGCCATTTTAATACAAACAATCAACATGACAAGTAACAGTGCCAATGTGGCCATGATTGGAACTTCAACATTTTCTCTTTCCAGGTACGTTGGAATTGTGTTTCTATTTTTTGTAGTTTGGAAGAAATAAATGTTTTTTGAAGTCCGTTCCTTCTTTCTGAATAACTCTGTATATATATATAATTTATTATTACTAGGGAGCGGATTTTTAGGTTCTAAAAGTTAAGATTGCAACGTAGTATAGTGATAAAATTGATTTAATAAGTCTTTATATCCAATCAACTGTGTATTTTTTTTATATAACTTATAAAACTTTATCAGTCATTTTTTTGTGTGGGTTCTAGCAATATTACATTTATATTACACATTTTACTTTTAAATTAAAAAGAAATAATGTCTATTTACATTATGTCTATTTACAACATTACATTTATATTACACATTTTACTTTTAAATTTAAAAAAATAATGTAAATAGACATTATTTCTATATTTAATTAATGTTGGGAAGTAAACATTATGAGGTATAATCATTAAAATTCATCGGAGAACATATTGTTTAAACAACTCACCTCATAGGATTCATGCTTCCATGATATTGCGATTTCAAACATAGTCATGTTCATCGTCAGCCATAACTCCGACTGACGAAATTCTTCGGCCGTCAACTATTCTATTGTCGCCATCTTCAGTGCTGCCATCTATGGTTGAATTTATGAACTTCGAAATCAATGTAATTTTGTTAGGGATATCAAAATTCATTGATCTATTTTTGTTTTTCTGAATGTATATTTTTTCCCAAACTGTCAATTCCAAAGGTTTCTCTACTTGTTTTAAAAGTTTAGCTTCTCTTCCAATTTTATGATGTTCTAATAAACTATGTGCAGCAATTGCAGATTTTTCAATTTCACAATTTTTAATATTTCTGAAATGTTCTTTTGTCCAAATTTCCAAATTCCTTTTTGTTTTTCCTATATAAACTTTATTGCAATCTTCACAATTTATTTGATAAATTCCAGATTTCTTACTGTCTGGAACATTGACTTTTTTATTGGTACTTAGAAGATTACCCAGACTAAATTTATTTATTGGTGCCAAAGAAATGTTGTATTTGTCAAAAATTTTTTGAAATTTCCTATGCATTTCAGGATGGTAAGTAATTTTCCTGTATTTTTTCTTTTTTTTGCAATTTTGTAGAGTAGTATATTCATTAAGTCTTTTTTTGTGTTTGAATTTCTTCAACTTATTTATAATTAATTCTTTATCAAAACCATTATTTCTTTTTAATTTAAAAGTAAAATGTGTAATATAAATGTAATTTATATGTAAATGTCTATTTACATTATTTTTTTAAATTTAAAAGTTGGTTGGTTGGTTGAAGTAAAATGTGTAATATAAATGTAATATTGCTAGAACCCACACAAAGTAATAAGGAATATTTTTCCTACAAAAGTCATATTATAAAAAGTTAGTTGATTGGATATGAAGATTTACTACATTAATTTTATCACTATACTAGGTTGCAATCTTAACTTTTATAACCTAAAAATCCGCTCCCTAATTATTACATAATTAATTTTTAATAAAAATTGTTCAAATTGTGGCTTATATTTGGATTTTCCCATGCTTAACAGAGTAGGTGGTACTTTAACTAGTATGGAAGGGCGGTAAGCAAATTTCTAATATTCCCATGGTGTTCATAATCACCATTCTAAAGTACATTAATACAACATGTTACAAAGTACAATAATATCCTTTTCAACTGCAGAATAGCAGATGGATTGCCTATTTTCAATGTTCATAGTTGCATTAAAGAGGAATTACATCACTGATAGAACCTGACAATATGGAATTTTATCATCTTCTTATTGTTAATAAATTAATGAGTCATTTTAACATCTTACCTCATATTTCATGTTTTATCAAACACGGTAACTATATTAAAATATATATACAGTCAATATGCCCATTTCACCAATTAATGTTTTAAAATGGTCAACAAGTTTCTACAGCCAAGCTGTCATTCTCAAGACCAGATATTGACTGAAGACAAAATTGATAATAAATAAATAAACAAATTCAGTTAAAAACAAACTACGTCACATGTGACTGTATATATATTTTAATATTTTATCACCAAGAAGATCACTTGTGTATTAAATACGGTAACTATAGTTTTCAAATCATTTGAAAACTATAGTTACCGTGTTTGATAAAACATGAAATATGAGGTAAGATGTTAAAATGACTCATTAATTTATTAATTAAGAACCTCATAATGTGTTTCCCAATTTTAACTTTGAATCTTCTTATTGTGTTGCAATATCGTATTATTGAAATCTTTGTGGAAACTTTATGCTTTCTAAATTTGTTTTTGTTGAGGCTGCATAAAAAACAAATGATGTTCTGAGCAGATTTCTTGACTTGAAGGTTAAATGTAAGTACAGTACTTGCACAGTTGGCCACGGTGGACTAATGGTTATGCTCCTTGTCTCTGGTCCCAAAGATTGTGGATTCTAACCCAACTGGGATCAATGGATTTTTTAGGATGGAAAAATCCATGGAGCAAGTCCTCCGGAGGGACTTCAAGCCATGGGTTCAGAGTCTGAACATTCTCAGGCTTGCAAAAGATCCTTAAGCCTGATTAAATAGTCCTCCAAGCAAAATTTACCAACCTCATCATCCTAGTAGTAACACCTTAGTTGCCTACTAGATGTCTAATTGAGTTGGTATGTTGACCTCATACCATTTATGACATCTTTGGGAAATAAGCATAACTAAATTAATTTGTCTAGTAACTCCTAACAAACGAGAGGCTAACGATCAACATTGGGCTCTTACACCAATGTAGATAGATAGATAGATAGATAGACAAACAATACTTGCACACAGTTAAGAAAAATTAAATTGAAGTTGAAGGATTATGTCATTTGTGACTCCCATTATCTTCTGCCTGGTAGTGAAGACAGTCAGCTCAGTACAGCTGTCATACTATATGGACTCATTCATTCAGTATTTACTCATTTCAGAGAAGGCCTTGTAGTGTTTCAGTTATTTATATGTTCAAAGAATTTCTGTAAACCTCTTTGCTTCTCAGAATTACATTTCTTATATAGGCACACATTAAAATTAATAACAAGAATAGTTTTTTTAAAAATACTATAGGAAGTAACATTAAGAGATTTATTTTAATAATTAAGATATTTAGTCTGTGTATTATTACCTCTTATGGTTGTTTTTGTTGAACATATGTTTCAAGGCTTCTGAACCCCCATCTTCAGCATTTACAGATGGTCTGTAATCGCTGAAGATGAGGGACTCAGAAACCTTGAAACATATGTTCAACAAAAACAACCATAAGAGGTAAAAATAAACGGACCAAATATCTTCATTATTAACAAGAATAGATGTTATTTTTTAATAATATGACAAATTTCACATGGACAGAAATTATAAATGACAGTCTTAGGGTCGTATGTTAGAACATTGCTCTCTCTCAAATTACTTCCAATCACTAGTGAGCTGCTTCGCCGTGAGCAATTGCTGAGAACGAATTAACGGCCGACTTACCGGTCATGCACGAGTGTCGACGTTTTCGTAATATTGGCAACGAATTACCCAGAATTCTCAGCGATAAAACCACTTCCGTTATTTTCGTCTGCTATCGAGGAATGCATTTATGCTTGCATCCCGCAAATAATACCGTATACAAACACGTCTGCGACATGCAATATTACGCCGATTCTCCTGTTCTTCCAGTTGAATTCTTTGGTAGACTCTATCAAATTCCTCTTCTCCGTGTATACCGAAAACATGATCGAAGTCTTCAAGGTCCGACATCTTGGATAAATGTTGGATAAAGCAGCAAAGTACATCGATTACCATCGGTTCCCGTTCGGTTCCCTTCGGGATTTTAATTTGAGTTGCTCATGTAAGGTACGTCCGCAGGTAACTTACAAATTTAACCAATTATTAACGCATGAACAGATTTCTGAGTAAGCAAAATCGTATTAGCATACAACTTGCTCAGCAGAGAAGGCATTTTACTGTCTAATGCGTCCAAACATGCGACCCTTAATGTTTTATTTTAGAAAGTAATATTTTGAGGTTCTTTTAATTGAATTATTTTGAGTCTGTTGTACCTTACCTCAATAATAATGTTGACTTGTTCCTGAACATGTTTCGATTAGCTTCTAAACAACCTCAGCTTCTTGGACAGACTGGTTGTATTTATGTTGTAAACCCTGGATATCGATGTCCGCTCCCTCCTGCAATTGGCCAAGGAACCTCCAAACGAGCGGTTAGAAAATACAAATATTTGAGAAAAAAATCTATAATCAGAAGGACAAAAACAGAGTTATGAATTTTGAAATACCGACAGAATGTGACCTCGTTTGGAGGTTCTTTGGCCAACCACTGGAGGGAGCTGACATTGACATCCAGGGTTTACAACATAAATCCAACCAGTCTGTCCAAGATGCTGAGGATGATTAGGATCTAATCGAAACATGTTCAAGAACAAATTAACATTAATATTGAGGTAAAATAAACAGACTCAAAATAATTTAATTAAATGGCAGTCTTCTCTATATTTCTGATGGTTCAATCACTCCTACATTCATTTATTGTCATGAGGAACTTACGATGTTCTTCAATTGAGTTCAAAATTGCGCCTTCATTGTGTGGTAGCTTCTTCTTCATCTGCTCTTGTGTCCACATTTTGGGATCAAGTTGTGGACAGAAGTCTCCATCTATCGTGGTCATTCCATGCCACCTCTTCCATCATTTCCATACATCTGACTTCTCTTTTCTTGATACTTTCTTTTTCCATCTATATCACGGCTGACCTTGGTCTATTCTCTTGTAACCTAATTTCCAGTGTTTCATGATAGCTAAAGTGATATATACTGGTATTGTCTTTTTGAAGAATACATATTGTAATGCCTTTAGTAACCTATCAAGTCTAAAGTAGTAATTAAATTTTGTAAAAATTTCTTTATTAAGAAAGAATAAACTATGAAGATCAACAACATTTGGATTCCGGTGCTACACAACACTAGAACAAAGTCTATGACTTCTACCAAACGCAGCCAATCAGAAAACAGCTTAAACGTAACAGACTGCATAGAGAACACCACCATCCAGGATTCACCTATAAATAGGGAGACTATTTCCAACGACCAGCCAGTCTGCAGCCGACTGTTGAGTTCACAGAGAGCATGCAGAATCTTCTGATGATGTCTACCATAGTAGTAGACGAAACATTGAGTTTCAAGAAAATCGGATCATGGCCAATTAGCCCAGAAGACAAACCAAAACAGGAATCAAGACACCGGCCGTGAAAGCCTACAATTTTACATAATTAAATCTTATTTATGGAAAGGAGGACTAGACAATGAGATTGGATTTAACTTTATTAGTTTGCATAGAATGGAAGTAGAGTTATATTTTAATCAATTAGGAAACACTAATATAATTGTGGAAATAAATATATATTGTAAATATAATACAATATTGGCTAGAATAGGATATGTCTGTATTGTAAATAACACTTTCATTTGAAAATACATTAGGAAATAACATTATGAAGTTTTACTTAATAAGTCTGGTCTGTTTAATTCTTACTTCATATCATTGCTTCTGTTAGACATATGTTTCAAGACTAATCTTCAGTACTTACAGACTGGTTTCTCCCAAGTTGTCAGCCCTGGACCTTGACTTCTCCTCCCTCTTTCTGTGGTCCAAACAACTTGCTAATTAGTTTCCTCTCCCCCAGGAATTTCAAAATTCATAATTCTCTCCTTATTCTTCTGTATATGAAAAGTGAGTAATTACATAAGTTTTAAATTAAAATGCATTATACCTCACCTCATATCCAGTCTTCTAATTATACCGGTTTCAATGTTTAGGCAGCTTCATCTTCAGTAATTTCTTGTTCACTGGTGTTATGTCAATCAGGAGAACTACTTCTTCCTCCCTCTGTTCAACAGAGAAGATGAAACTGCCTAAGCTTTGAAACCAGTATAATTAGAAGACTGGATATGAAGTGAGATATGAAGTATTTTAATTTTAATCTTAAATTAAACCTCATGGTGATTTTTCCTATAAAAGTTAAATTACATAAATATTTTATTTTACTCAAATGACAAAAAATAAACAAAATTGATAAGAAAAGAGCATTGGTCTATTATTAATACTGAATTATGTTTAAAAATACATTTTTTAATTTAATTTTAATGTTGTGAATTCCTGGGCCAACATGGTCAGTAGATAAATTAATGAGTCATTTTAACATCTTACCTCATATTTCATGTTTTATCAAACACGGTAACTATAGTTTTCAAATGATCTTGTCATTCATTTTCAACCGCCATTATGACTACCGGATATTCGTTGGAATCTCCCTCTCTAACGTTGCCATCTGGTGTTGATTTGACAAACTTCGAGATATCGTTGCCATCTGGTGTTGATTCGATGAACTTCGAGATGAGGTCATGTTCATCCAGAATGTCGAAATTCATAGATTTAAATTTGTTCTTCTGTATAAATATTTTCTCCCAAACTGTCAATTCCAAAGGTTTTTCCAAATGTTTAAGAAGTTTAGCTTCTTTTTCAATTCTATGACCTTCCAACAAACTATGTGCTGCAATAGCTGATTTTTCAATATCACCATTTTTAATATTTCTAAAGTGTTCCTTTGTGCGAGTGTCCAAATTTCTTTTTGTTTTTCCTATGTATACTTTATTGCAATCTCGACAATCAATTTGATAAATTCCAGATTTTTTACTATCTAGGGTGTTCATTTTCTTAGATATCTTGAAGTTCGTCAAATCAACACCAGATGGCAACGTTAGAGAGGGAGATTCCAACGAATATCCGGTAGTCATAATGACGGTTGAAAATGAATGACAAGATCGTTTGAAAACTATAGTTACCGTGTTTGATAAAACATGAAATATGAGGTAAGATGTTAAAATGACTCATTAATTTATTAATTAAGAACCTCATAATGTGTTTCCCAATTTTAACTTTGAAATGGTCAGTAGAATTGTTTTATATATTGTAATAACATTTTTATTTTATTTAATGCTGGTTTTATTATTCGACATAATTTATTATAATATAATAAATTAAAATGAATGCAAGATAGAACCAATGAAAACTTCAACTTAAATTTTTATGATAAAATTTTATGAAGTTCTCTACAAAAATGAACTTAGTCTGCACTTAATAATTTAATAATTTACAGATAAATATTATTCATAAGTATTCTCATTTCTTGTCTTTTGTGGATGATTGAAGTCTGTTGTCATTAATATCCTTGGTTTTTGATTTTATGTGCCTTCCCCCCACCCCCCAAAATATATGATTTAGGTTTGGGTGTTGGTGATTGTGTTATCAGGGAACCTTTCTTCACAAGGTGATCAGCTGTTTCAATGCCCAAGATTCCACAATGTGATGGAATCTACAACATTAGAAAGTAACATTGTGAGGTTATTTGAGGTGAATGCAGAGTCATTTTACCTTATAACTTTGTGTGTTCTACTTGAACTAGTTTTGGTATATCATGTATACCATCATCAGCTTTTCCAGACTGTTGTAAGGGTCAACAATATAAATTTCAACAGCCTGGAAAAGTTGACGATGGTATATATGGTTTACCGAAACTAGTTCAAATAGAACACAACAAGTTATGAGGTAAGATGACTCTGGATTTATCTTATTGATTAACGAGTTCAACCGCTTATTAGCTTTTATTTTTAAAAAATTTTAATAATACAGTAGGCTAGTTAATTCAATATTAAAAGAATTGATATCATTATATATATATCTAAATCTACATAGAATGCACAAAAATTCACAAAATGTTTATATATATTACACTAAGCTTCTAGTTTTAAACAATAGTGGAAGTGGGTAAGAGTGCTTTTTTTTAATATGTTACAGAAAATATGGCTTTTTAAAATACATAATAACTTGAAATTAAAATTTTCTTTAATACAAATTAGAGTTTGGATGCTATTGGTTGAAAAGTCAGATTTATAAGTTGTGATGAAAACACCGAGATAATATTTTTGTAAGTTCTTGGTTTTCAATGACCTGCAAATAATATTAACTAATTATATTTGAGTTGTGAGTTTGACTCACCTTATTATTCTCAATTTTTTTTATTTTTATTTCTTGATTTAATTTATTTGTAAACTAAGTTGTCTACAGTTGTAGCTGTTTAAATTTATTGATTCATTTTGAACTTGATTGGTTCGTGAAACTTCTGTTTTGATGGGTGCATTAAGATCAGTTTAGAAAATGTTTCTTATGCATAAGTCTAGGAACTCACAAATCAGTGCCAAGGAAATTTCAAATTATGGTAAGATAGATGGCTTAGTTAACCAGAATTCAAACCATGACAACAGTTTTTTAGGGATTTTTCTTCACATCAGAGATCAAACTAATGTTGAGGCATATAGATATCTATTAAATTAATTACAGTAGATCTTTCGTTTGTAGAATATTAAAAAAAAATCTAATCAAAATTATGTAAATATACGGGATTTTATTTGAAGAGAAAAAATCCCGATGTCTCTGGTTCTGTACACCAGTGCTCTGACCACTGAGCTACCAGGCTCCT
Organism: Diploptera punctata; assembly: GCA_030220185.1. Lineage (NCBI taxonomy): Eukaryota > Metazoa > Arthropoda > Insecta > Blattodea > Blaberidae > Diploptera > Diploptera punctata. The sequence goes on from JASPKZ010007177.1 coordinate 807,853, forward strand.
GATTCAAAGAAATCGGTGAGAAAAAATATGCAGAATGTTCTAAAAAGATGTTCCAATATTAAATATGATTTAGAGCACAAGTAGACAAAGTTCAGCATGTCATGTTCGGAGAAACAAGATGTTAAATTACTCATTGATATTCATTTTGTAACTTTATCTTTGTTTAATGAAATATTAACAGAAAAAAAGAACTTTGTTATTTCATTAATATTTAATTTTAGGAAGTTATATTTTGAGGTTATTTTAATATAAATATAAATTTATATTCAGAAGAACAGAAACAGAGTTATGAATTTTGATATTCCGATGGAGGGTGACCTTGTTTGGAGGTTCTTTGGCCAACCACAGGATGGAGCTGACATCGACATCCAGGTGGTGCAACATAATGCAACATAAATAAAACCAGTCTGGGAAAGCTGACGATAAAACAGAATTGTTTTGAAACATGTCCAAGAACAAATCAACATTAATATTGAGGTAAGATGTCCAGACCAAAAATAATATAATTTGTTATTTCATTTTAGAATTATTTGTAATTAAGAAGTCAAAGTAACTTTAGTTATCAGATATATGATGTATCTAAGCTTTATATTCTAAATCTGCTAGTATCTCTAGATCCCACTATCTCTCTCTCTACAAAATAGCATCTTCCATCAGTATCGTAAATCATATTTGAAGAGAAAAATTATATGCTCAGACTGGGTTTTGAACCTAGGATCTTTGACTTTCTAGGCCAATACTCTACCGACTGAGCTACCTGAGCACTCCAATCTAAATAAATGTTTTTATTCTTTAAATCTATATTAAAAAGAGAGAAATTTGTGCTTGCTCTGAGAGGTGTGCCTAAGTAGCTCAAAGATAGAGCATCAACACGTAAAGCTGGAGATCATAAATTCAGATCCTGGTTCAGGTTCAGATTTTTCACTCTAGTTATTTTAACCGTTTTCTGCAGACCGATTATCTAAAATCATTAAATTTTTCAAGAACTATCATCCCTGCTCTCTCTGAGATTAAAAGTTTGGTAAATGTAATTCTCATAGTTAATAATTTTGAAATCTATAATTACTTTTTAAAAACTGGAATAATATAAATTGTGTTTATTGTATTTCCAGCCATTCATTTTAAAATATATAAAATAAATGACCCCTAAAGGTTGTACAATTCTCTGTAGTGTGATATTATTTATTTTCTTATTAAAAATTAGTCTATAAATAAGTTGTCTATTACTGTTTTTATTATTAATTTAACACTTCTCACTGAAGGATAAATTATATTTGAAGATAAAAATTTTTGCCTAGACCGAGACTTGAACCCGGGACCTTTGGCTTTCCGGGCCAAATGCTCTACCAACTGAGCTACCGAGACGAGTTGCGATCTAGATGCAAATTTTTCTCTTTATACGTTGTAATTCCTTCGCGCCAAATGCTTTGAAACCGTTGCTTCTATCTTTGCATATGGCGGCCGTATAAAGAGAAAAATTTGCATCTAGATCGTAACTCGCCTCGGTAGCTCAGTTGGTAGAGCATATGGCCCAGAAAGCCAAAGGTCCCGGGTTTGAGTCTCGGTCTAGGCGAAAATTTTTCTCTTCAAATATAAGTTGTCTATATTTCATCTTACTTCATACTGGTAGTTTCTTGTAAAACATGTTTCAAATGATGATGGAGCAACGATGATGCTTTGAAATATTCCTACAAGACACTACCAAAATATGGTAAGATGAAATGTGAACTTAACTTATTAAGTAGAACCTTATAATGTTACTTCCTATTTTATTTACATGAAAAATTTGTTCATTTTCATTACAGCACTTTCTACAAAAATTATATCACTCATGAGAAAATTGTTTTATTTAAATTATTTTTTAACATTTTATAAATCTTACTTTTTTTTACTTTTGAGGGTCTCTCCACTTTTCAGCGGTTACCCTGTATTCCCATTCGTCATTCTTGCCGATCACGCCATTCATCCTCCTCCAGACCTCGGTCATTCATCAATCTATGGATCTCTCCTCTCCAAGTTGTTTTTGGCCTGCCCCGTTTCCTTCTACCAGAAGGCGACCATTCCAAAAGAGTTTTGGGCCACCTATCATCCTCCATTCTCCTGACATGGTCATACCACTGAAGAGCTCGTCTTTCGATCCTTTCCACCACTGTCTCCTCCATATCCATCATCTGCCTCACATCTTCATTTCTTCTTCTTTCCAACCTGGACACCCTGGCACTGCGTCTTATTCCATCCATCTCCACTGCCAAGATCTTAGTTTGTTGTCCCTCTACCAAAGTCCATCCCTCAGCACCATAAGTCATTATGCTTTCCACAACAGACTTCAAAATCCTCTTCTTCGTGTGGTTTGACATGGTCCTACTCCACAGTACTCCATTCAACATTTTTATGGCTCTTCGTGCTTGTACTAACCTGCTATCTACTTCAGCTTTACAACTCCCTGATTCATCAATAAGTGATCCCAAATATTTAAATTTTAATAATTCCTTGGGATAGGGATATATCTCATCCACTTCCTCCTACTACAAGATATTCAATTTTTTCCATGTTTACTCTTAATCCTCCTATTTCAAAAGCATTTAGAAGTTTTCTCATCATGTATTTCACATCCTCACGACTCTGAGCTATCAACACTTGATCGTCTGCAAATAATAAGGAATGTACTGTGCCACCTTGGACTGGTACTCCCACATTTTATAAATCAAATGATTAAAACAAACCAACTAAAGGAGGAAGAAAAAGTAATGTTTTTTATTCTTATTTTTTATAGATGTTTTAACATGTAACGTCATTTCATATTTACGTTTTTTTATGATTCTATGAAATGAGTCCTGGTAATGCAATTACAATCCAACATTTGCCTTGAAGACTGAGGAAAATCAGACAAAAAAATCTCAGGTTGGTTGGCACGTGAGTTCGAACCTAGGACTTTCCAAATATAATTCTCAAATACTATTGTTTAAGCAAACTCAGTAATTTAATATTGTCAATGCAGTATTTCTCTGTTATTTTATTAGATTGATGATAATATGACAGTGGTGAAAAATTACGTGTCTTGATAGGAAGTTTGCCCAAAAGTAAGAAGGGATGTAAAAATTTAAATATGATAAAGCCAACCTAAGTTGATTTATCTAAATCATTTATTTACATTGTGTGAATGTAGGTGTGAAAGAGGAATATATTGTATCCAATTTCATTGCTCTTATAGAATATCAGCTAGCATTTCAGTGATACAGAATTAAAAAATAAATCTCTTTTTGTATTATATTATTTTTAGTCTGATCATCTTACCTCAGTATTAATGTTGATTTGTTCTTGAACATGTTCCAAAACAATTCTGTTTTATCGTCAGCTTGTCCAGACTGGACAAAAAGCTGACGATAAAACAGAATTGTTTTGGAACATGTTCAAGAACAAGGTAAGATGATCAGACTAAAAATAATATAATTAAAATAACCTCAAAATATCACTTCCTAAAATTAAATATTAATTACAACTCTTTTTTTATATTACTTTATATATTTTTTTGCACTATTTAACTAATATTGTATACATAAGTATACTGTTATTATTGATGTGCATCATAATTTGACATTCCCACATACAATCTTGGTTGCTATGAAAACAAAATAAATCTCAGTACTTTAAAAATGACCAAAGGCACTAGTGCGGTAAGTAAAAACATTTATTTTGAAATATTGATAGTGATATTGCAATTTGTATTAATTTCGGTATTAATTCATCACATCCAGCTTTCCACGCCTCTTCTATTTTATCATCACTGCACACATCGTCTAAAACTTTCTACATAATCAGAAATAAACCTCAAATCAAATTGGTTTTACAGTTTTAACATATATAATATGGCGACATGACCAACAATATTTATTATTTCTCCATAGCAACACATATAGCCGATTCACCTTCTGAAATCTAACATTTATCTTCAATTATATTTATTAATATTTTAGCTAATATCTTAATTACTAAAATAAATACACATAGTGCAAAAAATAGTATGCAATATTCATGTGGTAAACATATAATGGAATCTCAGAAATTTAAAAAGCTCGGCGCAAGTGCCTCTTTTTTTAACTGTTCCTTGATCCTTATCAAGTGTTTACCTCGTTCATATCACAATATACTATAAAAGTAACTAGTTAAATAATTTTGTTGAGTTGTTTCTTGACTCACCTCATACTTCATAAGAAGTATGAGGTGAGTCAAGAAACAACTCAACAAAATTAAAATAAACCTCACAGTGTTATTTCCTAGCTACATAACTTAATAGTTAAATAATATTTGAAATTTGCAAGATTTTAGGTTATAATAAGTGAATCATTCAAATTGTAGGAGTGATTGCTTGATTGACGTGAGGTTTTATTTGAAGCTCTTTTAGGATAGCTATTTCTTCAATTTCATGACAAAATCTATCATCATAAAATTCTAACACATCATCTCCAATAGATGCCCTTTTAATCAAATTAAACTAAATCATGTAATAAGTTTTAACTTAATTTTTTGCTTAAATTAATATGATAGAGACTTTTTGTTGTTTTTTTAATTTAATTTGAATTACTGATACCTGGACTTTGTATAAATTGTGTACAAAAACAAAAAAACTTGTTAATATTATTATTATTATTATTATTATTATTATTATTATTACGTGCTGATCACTTGACACCCCTATACTGACAGGATGATTGTCTACCTCTGTGATTAACACATGTAGATGTGAGGTCAGCAGTTGGCTGCTAGGCCAAGGGCCTTCTAGACCTGTCATGCAGTGGAGTTCTTTTTTATTTTTCTTAATATTAATTTAATAAATTGATAATAGATATAGCTAACAACTGAGTGGAATCCTATCATGCCTTCTTAATGTAGAAATGTAGAAGCAATGCAGTGTGAGTCGGCCGCAGTGGGGGCTAGTGGTTATGTTCCTTGCCCCTAGTTCTGAGGGATGCGAGTTCAAACCCAGCCCTAGTTGTTGGTGGATTTTTAGGATGGAAAAATCTGAGGAACAAGTCTTTCATGAGGGACTTAAGCCATGGGTCCCGAGTCTGAAGATTTTCAGGCTCGTAAAAGAACTACAAGCCTGAATAAAAAGGCCTCTGTACAAAATTTAACCGACCTTCATCCATCCAAGTAATACCTCAGATTATATTTGAAGAGAAAAATTTTCCCCTAGACCGAGACTCGAACCCGGGACCTTTGGCTTTCCGGGCCAAATGCTCTACCAACTGAGCTACCGAGGCTAGTTGTGATCTAGACGCAAATTTTTCTCTTATATACGTTTTAATTCCCTCGTGCCAAATGCTTTGAAACCTTTGTTTCTATCTTTGCAAATATAAGAGAAAAATTTGCAACTAGATCGCAACTTGCCTCGGTAGCTCAGTTGGTAGAGCATTTGGCCCGGAAAGCCAAAGGTCCCGGGTTCGAGTCTCGGTCTAGGCGAAAATTTTTCTCTTCAAATATAATTTATCCTTCAGTGAGAAGTGTTAAAATAATAATAAAAACATCAATACCTCAGATACCTACTAGATGTCTTATTGACATGATGTGCTAACCACATGTTACTCATTGACATTTGTAAGTAAATAAGTGTAACTAAATTAGTTTGGTTAAAGAACTCCCTCTAGGGAGCACCTATGTCCCCAAGTGGTATGTATGGGGTACTTACACATACAGTGTATATCGTGGATGGTAGTTCATTACATTGGATGTGGGTTAAGAGGAGAATTTGTACTTTAATGGGAAGGAAGCCTGAATTAGCTCAGTGATCAGACCATCAGCATATATAGCTGAAGGTTTAGCATTTATTTCTCAGTTCAGGAAAAAAAAAAATTAAATTAATATTGAAAAGTAAGATTTAAATGAATCGTGATTTCTTCTTACCACATACTTCTATGTTTTTTTTTTAAACACAGCACTGCAGTATCGGCGACCCATTGTCACCATCGTCAGCTGTTTTCATGACTCAATTTTTTCAGTAATTATCCAAACTGTCATCTGGTGTTCTTTTGAAGGAATTATTTTCTAAACTGCCATCTGGTGATTTAGAAAATAATTCCTTCAAAAGACCACCAGATGGCAGTTTGGATAATTACTGGCAAAAGAAAAAATTGACAGTCGTGAAAACAGCTGACGATGGTGACAATGGGTCGCCGATACTGCAGTGCTGTGTTTAAAAAAACATAGAAGTATGAGGTAAGAAGAAATCATTATTCATTTAAATCTTATGAATTGAACCTCATAATGTTAAAAATTCCCAAATGTGATATATCATATTGAGAAGCTAAAGCTATTACTATGATAGAAATAAGTAAATTAATGAACACAATTAAATTATTTTTTCTCTTTGCCATTGATTTACAATAATTTAATTGTGTTCATTAATTTACTTATGTCTATCATAGTAATAGCTTTAGCATCTCAATATTAATTTAATAAATAATGGTATAGCTGTGTGGAGTCCCTTCATGTCTTCTTCAGGTAGAAGCCATTCATTGCGTATTTGTGAATGATGATGCATTGCAATTGAATATGGGGCCAGTAGAGTAAGGTAAAGGAAGGATTTCTGCTTGGATGGGAATGAAGCCTGGATTAGCTCAGTGGACAGAGCATTAGCACGGAAAGCTAAAGGTTCGGGGTTCGATTCCCGGTTGAGGCAAACATTTATCTCTTTACCATTGATTTACAATAATTTAATTGTGTTTATTTTTTTAAAAAAATATTGTCTTTACCATTGATTCTGTGATGAATACTGGATATCTGTTAACCTAATGTTAATTTTAACTTAGAATAGCGTGACAATTAACAGACAGATATTACACTTACTTATTTTAGGAATTCTCACTATGAGGTAAATTCATTAAGGTAGAATATTTTTTATCACTCACCTCATATTGTTCTTCTTATTTGATTATAAACTAGTTTCGGAACATAGTTTCTGTTCCATCCTCAGTATCGTCACAACCGTTGTTCTGTTGTCTTCAAGACGACAATATGAGGTGAGTGATAAAAAATATTCTACCTTAATAAAGATATTACACTGTTCAGGTATAATGGTGAAATTAAATGTTTCTTACCTCTCCTCATATATATTTTCTAAGTTGATCGCGATTTCAAGACTATAACTGTCTCATCATCAGAACTTTGTTGGCGACTGGTGTTATGTCGATCGGAAGAAACTCTTCTTCTTCCCTCTGTTGGTGGACCGATGAACCTCTGGATCAGGTCAAAATTTGCGGGAATTTCGAAGTTCATAAGTTATCTTTTGTTTTTCTGAATGTGGATCTTTTCCCAAACCGTAAGTTCCTTTTGTTTGTCTATTTGTTCAAAAGCCAGTCTAATTAAACAAATAGACAAACAAAAGGAACTTACGGTTTGGGAAAAGATCCACATTCAGAAAAACAAAAGATAACTTATGAACTTCGAAATTCCCGCAAATTTTGACCTGATCCAGAGGTTCATCGGTCCACCAACAGAGGGAAGAAGAAGAGTTTCTTCCGATCGACATAACACCAGTCGCCAACAAAGTTCTGATGATGAGACAGTTATAGTCTCGAAATCGCGATCAACTTAGAAAATATATATGAGGAGAGGTAAGAAACATTTAATTTCACCATAAATTAAACCTCATAGTGATTAATTTGTTTAAAGTTAAAAATAAATGCTAGTGAAAGATTTAAAAAGATTTAAATTAGAGTGCTTTATACCTCACCTCATATGCAGTCTTCTAATTATACCGATTTCAAAGCCTGTAGTTTCTTCTGATCGACATAACATCAGTCCACAAGAAATTACTGAAGATGAAGCTGCCTAAGCTTCGAAATAGGTATAATTAGAAGACTAGATATGAGGTGAGGTATAAAGCATTTCAATTCATTATCAACATCAACAATCACAGATTAAGCCCAATGTGGCTTGTTTCAGTCTCGTAGATTCTAATTTAAAAAGTTGAATCCATCTCTTTTTCGGTCTACCAACATTCCTGTCTCCTGGTTTGTAATTAAGTATAATTTTTGGTATGCATTCATCTTTCATTCTTTGAACATGTTCTTTTCGGTTTTTTTTTAAATTCTTTATCTAAAGGTCTTCTTCTTCTTCTTTCTTCCAAGTATTAGGCCAAGGCCTGTTACGATCCTGTAGAAAATTTTCCCTCCAGCATTTTATCTAAAAGTTTACAAATATTTAGCTCATTTCTAATATCTGCACTTCTTCTTTTATCTAGAAGTTTGCAGCCAGCTACACTTCTCAGAAATCTCATTTCAGCTGCTTCTATGATCTTCTCTTCTCTTTTATTAAAAACGCAAAATTCACTACCGTACTACAGTAAGGAGACTGCCACTGCTTTATAAAATTTTAGTTTTGTTTCCTATCTTGTATTTTTAAATATTCTCTTAATTGTGCCACATATATAATTCAATTTATTAAGTTGTTAAAAAAGGATCTTCATTTTTAAAATAGGAGCATTTTAATTTAAATCTTAAATTAAACCTCATAGTGATCCTTCCTATAAAAGTTCAATGCTAGTTAATTTTTATTTTAATCTTCAGATTTTGTGTCACTGGATGCTTATCTGGTATGTAAACAAACCTTTTTATATATCTAATTTGACCATAATGGTGTATAAAAAATACTGAGAAGCACGGTTAAGCACTAGACTTTGTTGTACATATATATATATATATATAAAACTACATCTTACTCTGTAGATGTCTGTGTGTTATGTATCAATCATAGAATAAGCAGTATTGATTTATTTCATATGGTGTATGTAGTTTAAAACATTGTATAAAAAGAAGAAAGGAAGAAAATTATGCTTGTGGAACTAATAACTGTGGTGATATATGTTTTCACTTTAAGTGGTATATAGCAAGAAATCTGTGAAAATGAATGGATGTATCAAAGGTAAAAAAAAGAAAAGTGTTTCACAGATTAAATCATTTTTAAAACAATATTTATTCTAAAAATTTTGATTTCTTAAAATCAATATTATAAAATAATTGTATAAAATAAATATAACAAACAAAATCAGTTGCATGTTATGTTTTATCATGAAGGTTATAAATGTGTGATCTCTGCCTGACTGTGATTGATTTTTTCTTAATTTTTAAATGTTTATTAGCCATTTCCTAATTATTTCACAGAATTACTGTTATATTTTTAAATTGCACAATTTTGTATATTCATAATAATTAACACAAATTTGAATAGGAAGGTAATTTGGTATCCAATAACATTATCATAAAATGTAACAAATAATTTCTCAAAATTCTTGTAAAGAGTTCTGTAATTTATGCATATATTGTTGTAATTTTATTTTTTTCCTGATTTACGGAACGAACACGTGCATGGTGGAGGCTTTGTGTAAAATTCCTGCAACAGAATGAAACAGATAATTTATAAATTGCATTCTCTACATTTTATGAGGAACATATCACTTGAAATATTATTTCAGTAATGCATTATTTAATTAAATTATTATTGGCTATTGTTAGAGAAATGATGCATTATACACATTAAAATGAACAATAGGTTATGAGCTATTGATCTTTTATAGGAATAAATCACTATGAGGTTTAATTTAAGATAAATTAAAATGTTTCATACTTCTCCTCATAATTAATCTAAGTTGATTGCTATTTCAAGACCATTGCGGTTCCATCCTCAGTCAAGATGGTACTAAGGATGGGACTGCAGTGGTCTTGAAATCGCCATCTACTTAGAAGATTAATTATAAGAAGAGGTATGAAGCATTTTAATTTATCTCAGGTTGTGAACTGTATGGACGCAAATTGTAAACTATCAAATACATGACTAACTATGTTTGTGGTATCATGTTTTTTTTTATATTGCAACATTTAATAACATCTTATGTTACTACGTCCTATATTAGAGTATATTATATTAGGGTTTGGTTAAGTTAGATTGGAATTTGGGTAGATTGGCTACATTTAGTTATTTTTTCATCTTACCTCATAGAAGTTCTTCTAGGACATGTTTCAAAACAAAATTTCTTATTTAGTATTTAAAGGAAGTGAAACTCTTAGGTTTATTTTAAATAATATGAGTTAAATTTTTTTTTCATCTTCAGCTTGTCCAGACTGTTGATTATTATGTTGTCAGCCCTACTCCATCCTTGATGTCCAAAGAACTTGCATAACAAATCCCTTTCCCCAGGAATTTTGAAATTTATGATTCTATCCCTCTTCTTCTGAATGTAGATCTTCTCCCAAATGGTGAATTCATTAGTATTTATTAACTGTTTTGTTTACATCAATTTTATGTTTTTCTGATCAAATTATTAAAACAGAAAATTCTAAAGAAGATCTACATACAGAAGAACAGGGATAGAATCATGAATTTTTTGGGAGTTCCCGTGAGGGAATAAGATTGTATGTGCAAGTTTTGGTTTTGACCTCAGAAAGATGGAGTGGGGAGACGTACATCCCGAGGGCCAGACAACGTAACAACCACCAGTCTGGAACAAGCTGAAGATGAAACATACGGATTTCGTTTTGAACCGGATCCTAAAAGAACTCAACTTCTACGAGGTAAGATGAAAAAAGGCTCAACTTCTTTATTAAGAAGAACCTCATAATGTTACTTCCTATTGTAATTTTCTAATTACTTACTTTCTTGGTTTTTCTCTTTTTTTTTTTTGGGATAGTTTTGAATAGATGTGATAATAAGATGGCTATACCTGGTGAAATGGGAGACAGTATATTACCACGTGAAGTGACATTGATCTGTCCCTAACAATAAGAATTGGACTTTGGTAATTGTTTTACACGCAATGATTTCGTAGCTTAATTTTTTATGTTGCATATGGTTTCTATCACAGTTTTAAAGTTATTTTTAATGTCAAATTTATGTCAATTTTTTAGTTTTAAATTATGGAAGTGCATCATTTTCCTAACAGTTCCCAAATTATCTATTAAATATTATTTTAGTAAAGTGTTATTTAGTTAAATTAATGTACTATATGATTAGTTTTTGAGCTATACTATATATAAGCATACTAAAATATTATTCAAAATAGTGTTTATTTGAGTCTATGACATCTTACCCCTTAGGGGCTCAATATTAATGTTTAATGGGGTTGGTCTTGAACATGGACAGACTGGCCATGATGCTGAAGATGATTAGAAGCATGTTCAAGAACAAATCAACATTAATATTGAGGTAAGATATCTCAGACTCTAAATAATTTAATTAAAAGAACCTCAAAATATTACTTCCTAAAATAAAACATTAGTGTTAATTTAATTATAACCTTTATAATGTGCAAATTAGTAATTTTTATACAAGACTTTTTTGTAAAAATGAATCCAGGAAGTTAAATCATTTTATTTACAATCACAAATGAAATTGAACTTCACACATAGAGTGTTGATATTTTATAAAATTGTAAAGTACTGAATAAATTTATTCTTCATTATCAGTATTAGAATGAGCTCTTTCCACTTGTTATGTACCATCTTGGTGGTATGTTTGGATACCAGTTCTTCACATATTTCAGTAATGGTGCATGAATAATAATATGTTATGAAGATGGGTGTATTTTTTTTATTCAACATATGAAATGCTCTTATCATAAACAAGTCTGCTATTATTTCACAGCTTATTTTTATTTTCATGTCTAAATCTTTGCAGCGACATACATCTAAATAAAACTGGATGCATAGTAAGCAAAAGATTAAAATATAATAATTTATAAAACTTATTTAAGGTAAAAAGTACAATAACATGTTACTTTAGTTATGATTTAATATTTCAAGAAAGTAACACTATGAGGTTTATTTTAGATTGCACAATTATGATTGATTGTAGATAGTTGTATTGCTTGCTTATAGGTGCAACATCTGACTGTAAGAATTTATTTAAAAAAATTACTTTAATCTAGAGATTGTTTTAATTTTCATAGTTGAATAATAATTAAATTAATTAGATTTTACATCTAATCTCATATTTTTGTAAAACTCAGGACTGGTTTTGAAAGAAAATTCAGTCAGATGCCAGTTGACAATAAAGGGAATCCTTTTGATATAAGTCCTGAGTTCTACGAAAATATAAGGTGAGGCATAAAATATGATTAATTTCATTATTAAACAAAACCACATAGTGTTACTTTCTAAATATATCTATCATAGTTAAATTTTTTTGCAACTAGATAGATCTTCACTTTTTTTCATTAAACATAATACCTGATACTGTCATTCAACAATAATACACATAATGCAGGATTTAAATTACAATTCTTTATACCTCACCTCATATCCAGTCTTGTAACTAAACTTGTTTCTAAACCTAGGCAGTTTCTACATCAGTAATTTTATGACCGATGTTCTGTTGTCCATTTATTGGTGGACTGATTTATTTGCTTCTCTGGAATTTGATTTGATTCAGAGGTTCGTCGGTCCACCAATAGATGGAGTAAAAAGCAGTTCTCTTGGACGACAGAACATCGGTCATGAAATTACTGATGATGGAACTACCTAGGTTTTGAAACCGATTTAATTTGAAGACTGGATATGAGATGAGGTGTAAAAATTTTAATTAAAATCTTAAATTAAACCTCATAGTGATATTTCCTATAACAGTTCATATAGTGCAACTTTGTTATATGATTTATTCCTGTGTTTTGTTTTAAGGAATTTTCTTCTGCAGGTTTCAATTCCTCATGACTGAGAATATGTGACTTATTAAAACAATGCAGACATCCTTATTTTAAGGAATAGGGCAAAAAATAATAGTAAATAAAGGGATGTTTTTTCTTTTCTGGAGTCAAAGTTGAATATTGGAATTTGGTGAGTGTTTACATTAAGTGAGGATCTTATTTTGGATAGACAATAGTATAAAACTGATTTATCATGCATCATAATAAGAATTTCTTAGATGTTCTAACTAAAAATTAGTTCCACATTTCTTATTTAACTTATTTGAAGTTAATAACAATAACTTAAGAAAAATAAATAGTGGAAGTTTGAATAATAAAAATAATATGTGATATGAGCTGAACATGTGAGAGATATGTATGCTGTTTTATTGTATATAGAGTATGTATTGTATTTATGTAATTATTAAAAAGTGTAATTTATCTATACACGTGTTTTATAAATTACCAAGATCAGGGACAGCTAGCACTGAAGTGCTACTGTACTATAACCCACAGTTTAGTTTCGTTTATTGACAATCTATTTTAAATTTGCTCCCTAAATTTATTCCTATAACTTGTAGCTATTTTGACAGAAAACTGGTGATAAATAACTTTGCTTATGTGATAGCATTTAATATAGAGCATCTCAAATTGTTGTATATACTTTTTCAAACATTATTTCTCAGTAACAAAATGAGACAGAAATAAAATTTTTGTTGTGTATGATCCAAAAGGCACTGAAAAAGCATAACAATATGTTCATTCTTAATATGTTTATGAGAAAACATGGTAGTGAAATTATCATTCGACGAACGTAAATGGTTATTGAAGTATTATTGGAAAGTGGAGAATGTTGTTGAAGTTCAAGAATGTTGGAGGGTTGAATTTGGTACACCACCACCAATGAGGGTAACAATAACAAGAATCTGAGATAAGCTTGAAGTTCATGGAACAGTGCAAGATGTGTTGAAAGGTCGGGGCAGAAAAAAGAGAAGTTCCACTGATAACGAGAGTGCTGATGTAGTCATGCAGCTTTTTGCACAATCCCCAAGAAGTCATTGAGGCAATGTTCTCATGAGGTTGGTATTGAGAAATCCAGTGTTCTTTGAATTTTGCGAGTCTGAAAATGGAAAAACATACATTCCAAGACTTGTCTATGCACTTATTGAGGACTATCCAGATAGGTGACTGCAATTTTATGTGTGGTTTCTGCACAAATGTGAAAAAAAGGGAAGATTTTCAAGACTCAATAGTTTGGTCAGATAAAACCACATTTAAACTTAATGTCGTAATTAATTGTCATAATTGTGTGTACTGGGTCTAATAAAAACCCAAACATATCGTTGAAGAAAAGGTCAATCTTTCAGTAGTAGTAGTAGTAGTAGTATGGCATGGTCTGTCTTCCAGAGGATTAATCGGTCAGTACCAAGGTATCATGCCTGGGTGCAGAGAAACAATTGTGCTGGTTTGTGTTCCCATGGAAGAAGAAATTTTCTCATGAATTTTTGGTAGTATGAGACTGGTGTCCACCCAACAACATGAGGAACTGGGGCAACTGCATTAAGTAGCAGCTCCAAATTGAGAAGATAGAAAATAACAAACTGAGGATACACCCCATCTAGGGGATATGTGGATGGCGACCACAACGTGCCCAAGCTGAGGAAAATATTGCTTCCACTTACTTGTGTTTTGCTCCTTACATTTATCTTTAGCCGATCTGGTATTTCTTCCTTTTCTAGTACCAGATCCCTCTTTTTACTTTCCTATCCAGTCTCCCTTGCCTGGCCTTTTGTTTTCTTCGACCCTGATGGTATTAGAGTATTCAAGGCCGAAGGGTTAATTTCTGTCTTTCCTATATTTCTTTCTTTTAACCTTGAATGCCCACATAAGCTGCATGTTCAAATGCAGCCCCATTACAACTTATAGCATAAGTATACAATGGAGGTGAGGTATGAAGCATTTTAATTTAATCTTAACCCTTTAGGTGTCATGAGCTGATTAGATCAGCTCAGATGCTTCTGACCATTACCTGCCAGATAATATACTTAAACTACTTGCAAAGCCGATCACATCGGCGGACGCAATTTAAATCTCAGACACAAGAGATGTTACCAGTGGCATGCAGAGGGTTAAATTAAATCTCATAGTGATTTTATCCTATAAAAGTTCAATGTAAAGCTAAATTTACTTATTGGTGCCAATGTAATATTGAATCTCTTGAAATTTGTTTTTTAATTTGTTACGTATTTCAGGATGATAAGTAATTTTCTTAAGAAAACATAAACTATGAGGCAAGATAAGAAATTATTCATTCATTCATTGAATCATATTTAGGTCCTTGCCCACATGTCACATTGTTATTTATGTTTGTTCTAGCCTGAAACTCTTTCCTCTCTAATTCCCTGTGATATAATTATCTTATGTTCCCATTTTTTGCATTCATTTTAAGATCATTAATCTTCTCTCTCAAATATTCTCTCAAACTTCTTAGGATTTTTTTGAACCAAAAAGAGATGAATAGACAGGTGAATGGATAAGATAATTAAAACATTTGGTCTGTTCATTCTTACCTCTTAGAGTTACTTTTGTCGAACATATGTTTTAGAGTTTCTTAGTCCCATCGTCAGCGATTACAGACTGAATTTTCTCATGTTGTCGACCCTGATTCTTGATTCCTGCTTTCTTTGCCTCTGATCTAATGAATTTACTAATGACGTTCATTGGACCAGAGGCAAAGAGAGCAGGAATCAAGAATCAGGGCCGACAACATGAGAAAATTCAGTCTGTAATCGCTGACGATGGGGCTAAGAAGCTCTGAAACATATGTTCGACAAAAGCAACTCTTAAGAGGTAAGGATGACCAAATGTTTTAATTATTAAACAAACCTCTTAATGTTACTTCCTATTGTATTAAAAAAAAAGAATGGATAAGAGTTACATAACAGTGAACTACATGATCTTTATGGAAAACCAGATGTAATAAAGCAGTTAAGTCTTGTAGACTGCAATAGACAGACAAGTGGCATGAATGCGGAATGAAAGAGGGCCATGGAAACTCCTTGTAGAAAGACCAGAGAAAAAGCACCCAGTAGGAAGGCAAGTTAACCAGATAGTTAGTTAGATAATATGGGTCAGATATGCACTACTCACCTCATACTTGTAGCTTTTTTGAAGACCCTGGGTTTTGATGCCTTAGGCATCATTGTCAATTCTTTCCAACTGTTGAAACGACAGTTGGTGATCCTGTAAGTTGATTTCTGCTCCCTGTGTTGGCAGACCGATGAATTTCCAAATCAATTTTTTTTTCTCTGGGAATTTTGAAATTTATTATTTTCTTTCTTTTTTTGTGTATGTAAATTTTCTCCCAAATTGTGAGTTCCTTAGATTTATCTAACTAGTTTCAATAATTTGGCATTTGTTTTATTTCTGTATTTTTCTGACCATGCATGTGTAGCTATTGCAGATTTTTCTGTTTATCAATTTTTTACATTTCTAAGGTGTTCTTTCAATCTTGTATTCAAGTTCCTTTTAACCTTTTGTATGTCATGCCCGGCGTGCGCCAGTGAAAGTGTGTGTACAGCGGTATGCCACACCCGGCAAGCTCCGGTTTTCAATCTTATTATTTTTAATATTTTTTCCCCAAAGTTTTTACTTCAATACACTAAAATTATTTTTCGTTCTGTGTTTGTACATCCTTTCTTAACAATACTTTGCACATCCCTTACAGAATAACAGTACAAGCTGGTTGTAAATGGGTTTTTTAAAGGAGGGTATACATTCATGTTTCAAGGTCTTTTTTTTTTTTTGGCTATGGAATATTGCAATTTCAGGATTTTCTCTTTATTTATTTTATTTTTAGTTGAAAAGGCCAAGGGGTAGGTCATGCGGTGAAACACAGTGATTCATGTCTCGAAGATGATGAAAATACAATATGCGAGTTTATTGTGTCAGTTTTATCAGAAGATGAGGGTAAATAGTATCAGTTCATCAAATGGTTATTCGTTTGACGAATGTGATAGTAGTCCTGTTTCTAAGAGAATATTATTACAATCTAAGCCTGTAAATAGTAAAGCAAGTGATGTAGACCTAAATAAACAGGGTGTGAGTGACAGTGGTGGAGGTGTCGCGCCAGACGAAACACATGGCATAAAACAGCTGCTTGACTGGAATTAATTCGAACCCAGGACCCTAAAAATGTTCAACAATATTTAATATTATAAGTGTTTAGTGATAATGCCATCAAAATTATTCAGTAGGATAAATGTTTTAGTGATAGTGATAACAAATTTCAATAAAGACACTGTGCTGAATTCGAACCTGGGATCTTTACAAGTGGAAGCAATACCGGCTAATCTTCAAATAAATGTATAATAGTGAGTTTAAATTCAATTTAGCATGGCATGTAGACAGTAAATTATACTTTATATAGGTTTATATTACATAGTATGGCGTAATACTTTAAATTTAAAAAAACTTGGCACCCACAGACCAGCTGGCAAAAGGGAAACTCGGCGGTCAAAAGGTTAATTTTTCCTGTGTATATTTTTTCATAGTTTTTGAAATTATTTGATAAATTTGTGATTTGTTGCCTTCATCAATCTTTTCATTTTTGTTGGCTTAATTAATCTATTAATATAATAATTTTTGGTGCCAATCTAAAGCTACAAATATGAGGTAGATAGTGCATATCTAAGATTAAATTAAATACTTCATACCTGTCCTCATGTCCAGTCTTCTAATTTAATCTCACATTAAACCTCATAGTGATTTCTTCCTATAAAAGTTCAGTAGTGTATATTTAACTCACATTATTTAAAATAAACCTCATCGTGATACTTCCTTGAAATAGTAAAGACAATTTTCACTTAGTATATTTACCATGTCCGTTGAAATTGGTTTGTGATGAACATATTCACATTTCAGTGTGTCATCAAATAGTTTGATTTGAGGCATGTAAGTGACAAATGGCATCTTAGAAATATTCTTTGAGGGATCTGTCTGGCGAACACAGTGTTCGTGAAGTCCTCCTGCTGTTCCCGTTATTGATACAGGATCATCATATCTTATTTTTGGAAACCTGAAACTGTATGGAGTGAAAATAATTAATTATTTAAATTTTGAATTCTTATCAGTTATTACTTAGTCACATTCAGTACCAGGCGGTACCAGGCACTGAGCAGGGCATTTAAACCCACAGGCCAGCCATTTAAATACCCCAGCTACCCTTTTCATGGCACTTCAGAAAATGGACCATTATTCACAAACTATTAGTCCTAGAAAATTCAAATTTTGTACATACCTAAAGGAGATATCCTAGTAGGATTTGATGGTGAAATAACTTGGGTGATTGACAATCAAGTTGTATCGGCGTATCAATTTAAGGAAGTGGAAGTTCATCTTCACTTTTACTTTGTGAGTCTTCTAATTCAGGAATCAGTTCATCACCTGAATCATCATTATACAAAATATTCACTAATTCTTCTTCAGTGAGATATTTTTCTTTCGCCATGGTTTCACTCATGCACAAACAACAGCGCGATAATGAGAAACATATACAACTGCATTGGAACCTGGAGACAAGTTTGGGTGAACGAATTCCATGTGTTGTTTTAAAAATAAAAGGGGATTCACCAGGTTAAACGTGTCAAAGAGGAATAGAAAATGTACATTTACATGCCATCAGTCACTACAGAATAATGCTATGACCTATTCAGAATGTTAAAAAGGAGGTGCTTTCTTTATTATGATAGACTAATTGGTAAATTTTAGGCGAAACACGACTGTGATTGGTTGTAAATAAATAATCATTGAAATGTGATTGATCATTGACTCCCATTTGTGGCATGAGTTAAATAGTCGTAATAAACTAACTTACTGGTGCTATCAAACCCGGAGGTCCATAGCTGCGCGGACATACGCTTTGCCAATATTCCTACCCTTAAAGAATGTTTTCCAGTCATTCCATATATAATTTTTTTCCGTCAAATTATATTAATACGTATTATTCTCTTTCTTGGGCTAGCTACTGGACGTTTTTATACAGGATAATAATAATAATAATAATAATAATGATCTCCAAGTCATACTAAGCCAACACAATATTTAGGCGCCGAATATAAATGCGGTTTGTTCGCACCCGCTCTAAAACGAGTTAACTGACCGACGGCCGCATACACGATAGTCTCTTTAAACACCTTAACTGGTTTACGGTACTGAATGTGTTAATAATAAATAATCAGATTTCTTTGTTTATAGGAACCATTTGTACCTACAAGAGAACTATCTTTAAGATCATATCAGAATGTATCTTGATACTTTTCTAGCAAAACAGATATCTAGTAAGGATCCCATGTAGTAATAATTAATTGGAGAATATAACTGTCTCATAATTGATACTAGAATTCACCGGGATTACAGCAGTTTGACGTAAACTTGGCAGTTCAAGTGGTGATTTACGATGTGCATTATAAATTTCTAAAAAAATTTTTTATGTGTATATTTAATCGGCGGTGAAAAAGGATTTCTTTCCTCTTGAGATGCAGCACATTGTAGGTGCCATATAAAGAAGTAATTTATGTTGGTTATAGCAGGTTCTTGTTGTAGGAGTCCTGGGTTCAACTTAACTTTGCCTCGGCTTTGAGGTTTCCTTGAGAGGAACGTAGGGAAAATTCAAAATTGGTTTTCACTCAAAATAAAAATCATAAATTAACTTTGAATAAAATCTTGGTATTTTATTTACCAATAAAGTTATTTTGACGTTTATGAAACTTGTATACAGATTTTATTATTCGTCAGTTAATGTGTTAAGACCATTACAAAATGGTGGTGATTACTCAACTGTCATATCAAATTACTCAAAATTCTTTATATTTCAAATTGAAATTAACTGCACATATATTAAAATACATGTGTATTCAAGCAATGCACTTTTTCTAAAATTATGAGTGAAATTTTGTTAAATTTCATTGAAATCATGGACAACCATTTCTAGCCGGTCTTCTCGTTATGACATGTACTAGTAGACTCTTTAAATTGAGAAATATCTCATTCCCATAATCCTTCATTTCAAATTATGACATTCAAATCTGATTGGTCATAAACTTGGCTTATAAGTACTATTGGTTGACTCATATCCAAATTATCAAATCTCTTTAAAGTTAATGTTAGTTGACATTTTTAAACTCCTTTGAAATTCTTAACTGATTCTATAACTTCTATAACTTCTTAGAACCACAAAATTATTCTCAATAATAAATTATTGAGTTACCATTTTTTATATGCTATTAAAAAATATGAATTTCTCAATATTGATACTTATAATATTTTAAATATTTCCATTGAATATAAAAATTAAAATATATATATATATATATAGTAAATAAACAAAGTAACCCCTATTATTATTAAGTAAAGGTAAATATCCGGCTTTAGTGGCCACAGTGGATTAGTGGTTATGCTCCTTGCCTCTGGTCCTGAAGGTCGCAGATTCAAACCCGGCTGGGTTCAATTGATTTTTTAGGATAGAAAAATCCAAGGAGCAAGTTCTCTAGAAGAGACTTTAAGCTGTGGGTCCCAAGTCTGAAGATTTTCAGTCTTAATTAAAGGCCTCTAAGCAAAATTTACCTAATGTTAACATATACCTTGGTTGCCTGCTAGATGTTCTATTGAGTCGGTATGTTGACTGCATACCATTCATGACATCTGTGGGCAAATAAGTTAGCTAAATTAACTTGTTTTTGATGAAATATTTTTAATTTAACACTTTCCAATACTGGTTAAATATTATTTTGAAAAGAAAAATTAACGCTTGAACCAGCATTAGAACCCTTGACATCTCGTTCTCCATATGAGTAAATAAACTTGAGTCTTAGTAACTCCTAACAAAGTAGGGGCTATGGCTCAACATTGGGCTATGCCATTATAAATAGATATATTTCATTGATGAACAGACAGGGGCTGATATGCAGGAGCCATCTGTATATTCTTATTCTTTAAATACAATGTAATGTTTTAAGGATGGTAAGGGAGGTGGTTAGGGCTACAAAAAACTGCACACTACAATAACATACAACTAATTTATATTGAGTTGTTTTTGACTCACCTCATACTTCTTAACTCCCTCGCAGACTTGAGTTTCTTCACTGCATCTGTGATATTCTCAATGCAGTTGTGAACGTGATACAGCATTGAGAATGTCACAAATGCAGTGAAGAAACTCGAGTCTGTGAGGGAGTTAAGAAGTATGAGGTGAGTCAAAAACAACTCAACATAAATTAAAATAAACCTCATAGTGTTATTTCCTACCTATATAAATTAACATACAACTATATGACTAATTAGTAAAAGTTTTTATTTTTCAGTGTTTCTAGTTAAATTCTGCAGCTGATGTTCGGTATATGGGGTCCTTACTAGACTTCATTCTGCTGTGATAATTTCAAGGTAGGTTTCAATATTAATAAATTACATTAGGAAGTTTAATATCTGTGAGAGAATAAAATACTATCAAAATGCTTACCTTCAGCATGTATTACAAATGAATGAACAGCGCATACTAAGAAGAATGTATAATTATAAACCAAAGGGAGAAGATTGTTGGGAAGACCATTGAAGAGATGGAAAGACCAATTCGACCTACAATGAGATCGGAACAGGCCATTGGGCTTAATCCTTATTGTTGATGATGACATTAGGAAGTAACATTATGAGGTTCTTCTTAATAAATAAGGTGAGTCCGGAGTCATCTTACATCGTAACTTGTAATGTTCAAAAGAACACAACAAATTATGATGTAAGATGACTCCGGATTCACCTTTATTATCATTTCAATTATGATCTCATTGATAATTCCCATGTTATCAATCTCTAACAGAAAATTCTAGTATCGCAGCCATATTTAGTATTAATAAAGGAGCAACTAGCTTGGAATAAATGTATTTCAGTTTCTACCTTTTTCAATAAGGTTAGACTCAAATTTATTTTCTGGATAAATCATAATACTTGCAAAAATAATTAAATATACTTTTTTAATCACTTATTTGGACGATGTTATGCATCAACTGGCTAAATGCCATTTTTAAAATAATTGAGGATTTTATGCCATCTGTTGCACTGGCTCATGAAGTGATTGTACACACACTTTTAGCACCAAATTTTTAAATATAGCCTTATTATTAAAGAAAAATGTAATTGCCATCAGTCCTATCAGAGATTCTGTGTTTTGCAACAAAACAGTTATGAAACCAGATCTTCATAAATGCTAATCTAAATTTTTCATCATGCAGCTAAGCACTAAATGTTCCCGCTCTTAGATTCTTGATGCACAGCTGTCAAACAAGGAAGATAACTTGCAACATCCAGTATTGTTAGTTTGGTGCTTCAATAAATAGTGAAGATTGACTTAATTTAATCATATTTTTCTTGTTAACTTACTTAATAGCGCATAGCCGATTGAAGCATAACACCATCAATTTATGCTCTAATATTAAAATATTCTGGCAACATATGAATTTTATTATGTGGAGAATGTTAGCTTATAATATATATATATTACTACAATAAATTAATATGACTATTTAACTCGTGCTACAAATGGCAGTCAATGACCAATCACATTTCAATGAATTTTGTTTTACAACCAATCACAATCGTGTTTCACCTGGAATTTATTAAATAAGTTTGTCATTAAAGAAAGCTCATCCTTTTTAACATTCTGAATAGGCCAGAACATTATTTTGCAGTGACTGACCGTCCAAGAAATCCAGCTACCAGATTCTATATATAGTGCATGAATGTAAACAAATACTACTTGTGAGATATAATAGAAGAACATTCATAGTAATTGATTATACCACAATAAAAAGAAACCACTGTTTGCCCTTTCTTGAATGTATTATTTCCCAGGAATTTATGTCCGAGAAAAATATAATTTACATCATAGGACATCTAGGACATCTTCTTCTATAATATTGGTTATAAACTGTTTGATGTGTTAAAATTTTCTCCACTAGGGTGCATATTTACAATATTGCGATCCTTTGGCAATAAATAATAAGATCTGGTTGCAGTGATGAACTAATGAAGCATAACAAACATTTCTCATGTGTTTTCAAACATCGCCGTTTACATTAAATATATAAATATTTTAAAATAACTATTTAAATAATGATTTGTGAGTAAACAGCTTAATTTTATTTGTTAAATCATCATCATCATCATCGGCACAACAACCCATTCTTGAGCCTGGCCTCCTCAAGGAGCCTCCTCCAATTACCTCGGTCCTGTGCCTCTTTCCATCACAGTTCCGATCTTCCTCTTTTTCTTCTACCTTCTGGTTGAGTGGACCATGTCCATTTCTGACTCTTCCTTTCTTCTTACATGCCCTGCCCATCATAGTCTGCTTAATTTAATGAATTTACTAATTTCCACCTCTTTGAATAATGCATACAACTCCTGATTATAGCGTTTTCGCCAGATACCATTCTCACATATATGGCCATACATCCTCCTTAATATTTTTCTTTCAAAAAATTGCAGAGTGCATTCATTTTTTCTCTCCATTATCCATGTTTCACATCCATATGTCAAAATGGGTCTTATTATAAGTCTTGTATAGTAATATCTTTACAGATCTTGACAAGACTTGACTTTTCATGTGTTTTAAAAGCACATAATAACACTTGTTAGCTATATTTATTTGTTATTCGTTAAATAGTCCTAACAAATGCCACTCTTGATTTCCATATTCTCTAGATAAATTAGAAATCACTCGTGGAATTACTTATGATAATGTTACATTACAAACTATAATATATGCTAACCTTGAGATGCCAAAGTTTTCCTTTCTTTTCCTTTCCTTTGCAACATCAATAGGATCCACATATTCACCCTGACCTTGTAAATCATTTCTATGTGGTATGTCACGTTCTTTCCATATCTTTTCACATTTTTGGAGTTGACCCTATAATAAGAGTATGAAAAATGTGTCTTATTATTAAGAGACTGCTTTTATGTGTGTACTTACTCAATAGAAAGTATTGTATTGTAACATTTTTACAGCCTTGGAAAATATTTAATCTATTGTCTTCATTTGAAGTATAATAAGAAATTATGATTGAGTTTGTGATATTTCACATTCACTAATACAGCATAAAACCCCCTTTATAAAAAAATTAAATCCCCTTTTTTTTTGTAAAATTTATTTGGAAAATTGATGAGTTCATATTATTTTAATAATTTTTTAAATGTCATCTCCTTTCTTCTTTTCTTTTACTTCTTCTTCTTCTTCATAACCATTTTGTTTAATCATAATATAATAATAATAATAATAATAATATTAAAATAATGTTAATAATAATGACAGTAATAATAATAATATTAAAAATAATGTTAATAATAATGACAGTAATAATAATAATATTAAAAATAATGTTAATAATGACAGTAATAATAATAATAATGTAAATAATGATAGTAGTAGTAATAGTAGTAATAATAGTAATAATACTATTGTTATTGCATCCATCCATAGTAATTCTACCCGAGGGCAGGTACTTCACTGCAGTCATAGCATTTTCATGCTATGCTTTGCAGCTTTACTAGGAAATTGTAGGTGTGGTAGCTTCCCGTTGCTTTTCACACAGGTGAATGATGATGATGATAATGGTAAGGATGATTATGATGGCCATATGATTTCGGGGATCATTTGGGCCTTAAAGTTTTCCTGACATTTGTCTTATAGGTGAGGAAAAACCCCGATAAAAACCTCACCCAGAAAAACTGTCCCAACTGGGGATCGAACCCGGGCCTGCTGCGTGACAAGGCAGCATGCGCCCTCGAGACCACAGTGGTGGACTATTATTACATATTATTGTTTATATGTCCATTATTTGTATCATTATTTGATTTAAGACGTGTATGATATCTAATTTCAATAGCTTTAGTCCTTTAGATTTTCTGAGGGATTATTGAAGATGGATGCTATCTTTGTGTCTTCTGTAATCTTTTTATTATATATTATAGATAATTCTTATTAATTTTAATTTTAAATTCTATATATATAATATTTTTTCTCCAAATTTTACACAAATTTATTGTTTTTGCATCTATTAAATTTCTTTTAAATTTCACAGCCTCATTTTTACAATATAATGTTGAGATTCTGCTATTTTCCACTTCTGCCTTTTTCTAGTTTAATTCTTTTCTTTCTTTATATTTTCAATTCTTTTGCTCAGAAGATTTGTATGAAGAACACATTTTTTTTTTCTTTAGAGATCCAGGGTTCCAATCCCAGTCCGAATGTTAACTTTTCTTTCTAATATAAAACTATTTCCAATTCTGGAAAATGTTAATTTAAAAATATAACATAAAAACATTTTTTGCTGTTTATAAGATAGATTGCAAATATGTTTGTTTGTACATAACATTTGTAGATTGTGATATAGATTTTTTCACACTTTCACATTGCATCCAATTTTCTTTTGAAAATATCAGGATTTTTAACAATTTCCCTGTTTGTATGTGTTTTGTTTTAATGGTTATAATGACGTCAATTCTATGGCTATATGACTGTGTTTATTGTTCTCATTAAACCTTGTTGTTATACAAAATATCTTAAGTACCTATATATTTTCTACATTGGTTATGGGGGCTCAGAAAAAACAAAGAATATGAGTATGTAAGCTTAAGAATCAACATACCAGATAAAGATAATTTTCATTCTTGAAGATTTCAATTAAATTCAATATTAATTAAAAATGATCTGTAGAATTATATAATGATTTGGAGTAGCCAGTTAGATTATGTGAGAGAGTGCCTCGAACTAACAATTTCTGCGAAAATTATTTCAAAGTGTAAAAATAAATACAGGAATTTAGGAAAGCCAAGGGTCCCGGGCTCGAGTCTCGGTCTAGGCGAAAATTTTTCTCTTCAAATATAATTTATCCTTCAATGAGAAGTGTTAAATTAATAATAAAATCGTCAATAGAAGCCCTACTGGCTTTATAAAGTAGTGTGAAATTCCCAATAAATGTCTTCTTAACTAAGAAACCGCCATTTGCAAAGATAGAAGCTATGGTTTCAAGCATTTGGCGCGAGGGAATTACAACGTATATAAGAGAAAGATTTGCATCTAGATCGTAACTCGCCTCGGTAGCTCAGTTGGTAGAACACTTGGCCCGGAAAGCCAAGGGTCCCGGGTTCGAGTCTAGGCGAAAATTTTTCTCTTCAAATATAATAAATACAGTATTTATTTAAAATTGTAGACTTTCACGGCAGGTAGTAGTAGTCTACTACTACGAAACGTCGAGTGTTAATAAAACCAGACCACGGCCATTTAGCCCAGAAGACAAAAAATACATGAATCACAGTATTTATGTTATTTATGTAATGTTTTTCAACTTACTCAATAAGTAAATGGCATATTTCAAGAGAAAAATTATACACTCAGACTGGGGCTTGAACCCACTACATTTGGCTTTCTATGCCAATACTCTACCGACTGAATTATCTGAGAAAGTTCCAATCTAAACACAATTTTTTCTCTTATATACGCTATTAATTCCTGCGGACCAAATGCTATGTAACATTTGCTTCTATATTTGCACTTTATCATCCAGAAGCAAGCATAAAATTTATCTTTAGAAATGAGTTGCAGAAAATGTTTTTTATCTCTCACCTCATAAAATGTGTGTTTTCACGATACCGGTTTCAAAAGTAAATTTTATTTCCATCATCATTCAAACTCAACTATCGAAATTTCTCCATTAACACCATCTTCTGAACTGCCATCTGGTGTCAATTTTATGAACTTTGAGATCAAATTTATTCTTGTTGAGAATATCAAATTTCATGGCTCTATTTATTCTTCTGAATGTATATCTTTTCCCAAACTGTTAATTCCAAAGGCTTCTCTAAATATTTCAAAAGTTTAGTTTCTCTTCCAATTGTGTGATTCTCTACCAAACTATGAGCCTCAATTGCCTAATCTGTGGTAATTGTTTTAGTAGCGATGTCTTATGGGCAGGATTAGTAGATTCTTAAACATTGCTGCTATAAGTTAAGTTCTTTTTTTTACATTTTTCATTAAATTAAATTAATTTAATTCACTAGGATTAAGTCTGACCTTGTTTTATGATCCTGAATATTACATATAGCAGCTACTTTCTCTTTGATCGGCCACTGAAAACGTCAACTTATATAATTCTAGAGATAATTTTTTAATCAATATTTCATCTATTTCAATTTTACAGGAATAAAAAAAATTACCTTTACCTAGGGTATCGGTTCTTTAGCTTATCATGCTAATTCGTTGACTTGTCCGAGCCCACATGCAGTATATAAATATAAAACAAATAGATATTCAAGGATATTTTGTATAACATGTGACTTCAATGAAAACAGAGACAATGTAAACAAACATGTATCCATAGAGATCTTTGTTAAATGGTCTAATATATTTTTTTATTCAATGCCTCAGGTTGTCATTTCGACATTTTTGGTGTTATCTCCTGGCATTGGCTTAATTGTAAACCACTTCTGAAGTTGGGGCGCCTAGAAGGTGGAGTTACGTTACCTTGATGATATGATGGGCGATAAATGATAATGAAGCACCAGGAGAGTTCTTAACCTAAACTTAATTCCAGACCATGGACAACCACAGGAATAATCCCCTTTAAGGAAAAATTCCTCTGGTTTGACTGGGAATCGAACCCGGGACCTCATGAACAGTAATCAGGAACGCTGACCACTAGCCCATGAGGCTAGTCACATATAATTTGGTGTTTAAACAAAACAAGACATACGACGTGTTAATATTAATAACAACAATTGCGCACCAATGTGCATATAAGTATATTACGATCCGAGGTTGGGAAGTTGTTTTTACAGAATCGAGAAAAATGTTTAAAAACCGAGCGATAGTGAGGT
Organism: Diploptera punctata; assembly: GCA_030220185.1. Lineage (NCBI taxonomy): Eukaryota > Metazoa > Arthropoda > Insecta > Blattodea > Blaberidae > Diploptera > Diploptera punctata. The sequence goes on from JASPKZ010007177.1 coordinate 835,445, forward strand.
TTTTAATATCCGAGATTCTGTAAAACACTTCACAAACGTGCGTTGTACATTATCTTTTTGCGCGATGGTGTTTTCAAAATAATAAATAATAGTAAAATAATAACATCTTTGGAAATATTTGCGTTCATTATAAACAATTGACTAACGTGGGCAATGTTTATTAGTTGAAATAACAGGAGGCCATGAGACCAATGTGATAAAATGACGGCAAGTACGTATTTATTGTTTTATATTCTTTCAAATAAAGTTCAGTTAATTTAAAATGCAGTGATTTGTTTCGTATGATGTATATTAACACTACCTTTTTGATATTTTTTGTACATACATTGTACGTAGTATACATAGAGGGCAGTAGTTTTACTTGCCACACGCGTGTTTGTAATATGTAATATTACGGTATAGTTATTTTTATTACAGTATATTTATTTAGGCTGGCAACCCTGAAATGTAGGAAGTTGGACTTTCATTCATGGTCGCCATTGCTGTAAGTACGACAAAACGCACTATCGCGCAAAATATATTAAAGAACAGAACTGTGTGTAAGCGATTCACCTCTGTGCGAACAGTTCATAGCGTGGTAGGTATCACGTGGTTCCAAACAATCAGGTCCAGGTTGATGGTATCCCTTCCTTCTACATACTCCATGATAGAACCCATGTACAGTAAATCTTGTCATACTGTCCCTCAGGACATAGCCCGCACATTGCCAGTCGGTAGATGTCATTGCATCCGTGGTATAGAACTCAGTCAGGATTACTTCTCTTTTCTCCTCTGGTTCCCTTAGAACCGCTTGAAGACATTCCTTGTACGGCAGTAACATTTTAAGTCTTAGGTTTCTCTATCTAATACATAGATTAATCGGGACGCCGTGTACTTAGTCCCAGCGCTCTTTTAAGGAATTTTTAAATAATGATTATAGTACCTCTTTTTTATCCCTCTTCCTCAATTAGAACTGATTTTTATCTGAAGCTTTTTGAATAAAAATCAATTATAATTGAGGAAGACGGATAATAAAATGACTCTACTATTATTTAAAACATTTTAATACACAATCTCAATTGTGATAACATTGACTTTTAAAAATGTTGAAAATAAGACTTGACAGAGCGAGAAACCAAGATGTGAGGGAGGAATGCAATATGATAGTTTTAAATACCAGTTATATTATATGGATGCGAATGGACTCTTACTTTAAGGGAGGAAAGTAGATTACGAGTATTTGAGAATAAAGTTGTTACGAAAATGTTTGTACCAAAGAGAGATGAACAGAATGTGAATGGAGAAGACTCAATAACAGTGAACTGCATGGTCTTTATAGGAAGCCAGATATAATAAGAACAGTTAAGTCTCGTAGATTGCGATGTGCAGGACATGTGGCACGAATGGGGAATAAAATACGTGCATGGAAGCTTCTTGTAGGAAAACCAGAGGGAAAACGCCCAGTTGGTAAACCAAGAATGAGGTGGGAAAATAAATTAACTATGGTTTGAAGGAAGTAGATGATACAGGGAATGATTGGAAAACATTAGCTCAGGATAGGGATGTATGGAAAGCTTATGTCGAGTGAGTTAATTAGTTTAGTTTCAGAAACAAAAAGTGCCACTGAGCAGATTCATAAATCATTTTTTTCGAAAATTCTTTTGGAGAGTCGAAACCGGTATTTTGAAACGGGGACACAGTTTTCAAAATTAATTTCCAGCAATAATTAAAATTGGTCACCAAGTTAAATTAACGAAGTTGAAAGATATTATAAAAGAAAACATTTTGGTGACATTTGGATAATCTTCATTAGTATCTGCCTGTACATATCATGTACAGAGAATCTGAGTTAAGCAGTGAAAACTCAGAAGAAGAATGAAAATGAAGTCACTAATTACGAATATTGTTAATGTATTTGAATATTATTAAATTTGTTAATATATTTGGCTGTATATACATATTACATTCTTTTAAAAACAATTACATGATTAATTCTTGTGTTGTGTTTTGTAATATGAGACTTGAAAATTTTGTAAAATATTGATTAAAGAAGTGATTGTTTTATTAATTGATATTTTGTAAACATTACTTATCAAAACCTTCCAAGTCCAATGCAAATCAAGTAAATATTTGTGAAGTGCAAGAATGCAGAACAAAAAGCCAAGTTCATTTTTTTTCAGCTTAGTACTGGTTAACGTATAGTACATTGATTTCTAAAACATTTTCCATAAAACTTCTATTACATTCTACTATCGACCTATACCATTAGAATTTCCCAATCTCTCGGGTTGTAACCAGAATCAGTTATTTACACTTTTCTCAATACCCTAGTAAGAGAACCTGATACCCAATGCTTCAATTCTGGAATTGCATGCTATTACGAATTACTCTTGTCATCCCAAATTCCCTAAAAAAAGTTTAACTGAAAATATATAAAACTGTTATTTTGCCAGTTATATGGGTATGAAACATGAACTCTTACTTTAAGGGAGGAAAAAAGATTACAAGTATTTGAGAATAAAGCCATCATCTTCAAGGTATGGGCCGGTTGGCCCATTCCGCTCCCCGGTGCACTATATGCTGCAGGTGCAGGTCGTTTTTCCAACGACGCGACGTTTTGATCTTCCTACATTTCTTCGGCCTATATAATGAAGCAGCTGCTTTGATAAACGATTATTTGGCATTCTTTGTATATGTTCAAACCAATTACGTTTATTTCCGTGTATTCTCTCGTTTATATTATATATTTGTAATTCATCTCTGATATCTTGACTTCTCTTTTGATCTCTTAGAGATACACCTGCAACTGATCTGAGAAATCTCATTTCTATTGTCTCAATTTTTTATGAGAGATCGTTAAAGGCCAAGTCTCAGACCCGTATGTTAACGTTGGAATGGCTACTGTTTTGTAAAATTTTAATTGAGTTTCCCTTGTGGTCTTATTTCTCAAATATCTTCTTATTGAACCACATATCTGTTGAAATTTCCCTAATTTCTTCTCTATGTCCTTCCAAATTTTGCTGGTACGATATCATGCATCCCAGATAATTGAAACAAGTTACTTGTTCAATTATGTTTGCTCCAATTACAATTTTTGTCCTTTTATACTGAGTTCCAATAAATGCCATTGACTCTGTTTTCTCTGTTGATATCTTTAAATTATAACCGTTTATTAGTTTAGATAGTTTATAAACTGATCTTTGTATAGTTGATTTTCTGAGGAAGCTACAATGATCTGATCATCTGCGAATAAAAGACAGTTCATTTTCATACCGTTTATTTGAGAATAAAGTTCTTTCGAAAATGTTTGAACCAAAGAGAGATGAACAGACAGGCGAATGGAGAACTCTTCATAACAGTGAGCTACATGATGTTTATAGGAAACCATTTATGTAATAAGAACAGTTAAGTATCATAGACTGCAATGGGCAGGACATGTGGCACAAATGGGGAATGAAATAAAGGCATGGAGTCTTCGTATAAGAAAAACAGAAGGAAAGAGTCCCGTAGGTAAGCTAAGAACGAGGTGGGAGAATAACATTAACCATGCATTCAGAGAAGTAAATTACATAGAGGACGATTGAAAATTACATTTGTACATGTTTTCTCTCCACATTTACTCATATTTCAGCCCCTTATAGGCCTACACAAAATATTCCTCTCCACATTTACACACCTTTTCCTTAATTATATAAACATGCTTCCTCTCCATATTTATACAGGTAAATATAATTATGTTAGGGTAAAAAATATTTACAAAAAGTTAAATCCTTTTCCATAGACAATCAGTTTAACATGAGTGCTGGTATTGGATGCCTATAACTTAAGGATTTTTTCCTTTAATTTAAATATATGGCATTTTATACGTATTACTGAAATTAAGGATAACAAAATATTATCTAAAGATATTCAATATACGACGAAAATGCATGAAATGTGATATTTTATTATTATTAGACATGTCAAATGTACTAAATATCTTCAAAATTAATAAATATTTTATGTTGTGGCTAATCTTACATATGTATACAGTAATACCAATACATTGGTACATCAACAAAAAAAACCGTTCAAAGCTTCAGTTTTTAACCACGTTTTATATAATAATTTGATAATGGATAAATTAAATGTCTATTGTTCACTTAGTTATTTAATCTAGAAAATATAATTTAGTAATATTTAGTTATAATTATTATCTAACTATTAAATAAGTATTTTTAATTAAGAATGTTATGTTTTCCAGGTCCTTCCAATGTCGCCAATGCACTTTTATTATTATTACCGTAATAATATTAATTTCTCTATAATTCGTAATAAAGGAAAATTTCATCATAATCATCATCTAAATGCTTTTAATTATATGTCATGAATAATTACGGTTACTTAGTATTAAATTTAATGTAAAATTTTCTTTTCCCTTAATTGGAGAATAATTGATATATGTTGCTATTATTCTTGCATATATCCATAGGATACAATAACAGTTAATCAATACTAAATATTGTAATTATTCCAGTTTTGACCTAATTTTTAATCACAATTTGAATAATAAAAATATATGTTGTAATAATATATTCTAAAAATTCCATTTTCGTAATTTTTAATTATACTACAGTATTGTTTAACTATTACATTATTATTTTAATAAAAATATAATGATTTCTGAACGTTCCCTATGTTACCAACATAATTTTATTAATATTAAGGCAAAAATATAAATTTGCCCATAATCTGATGCAAAGAAAAGTTTCATTAAAATATATATATTTTTAAAATAATTTTTAAAGTAATAGCGTATTGATAAATTACAATTTTTGTACATTATAATTTAATTAAAAAGTTTCTGTTACAGTTTAATTAATTTCTTATACTACGTGCTAATAAGATGTCATTTTTTTTTCAAGAAAAAAATATCTTGTTCTGCTCAATATTATTTACATTGCAATTGGATACAATATGAATGCCTGTTATCACTTCTTTATGCTGTGTAGGTGCATTTATCGTAGTATATTTTTCATGAATATAAACACATATGAAACATATTCCTCCCCATATGTAACTGCTATTCCTGTCCCAATATAATATACATACTTGTATCCTCCTTCTCCATAGACTATAGACTTCTCTATGTATAAAAGTATCAACTTTTTCTCTTCTCTGTATAAACGTATTGCCTTGACATATATAACCAAAATTTCAGTATAAAAAAATTCCACATAAGTTAGGAGTCAATACTATTTTTTACAAATTTTATTTTTTTCTTAAAAGTACGGGACTGAAATTTAGTATAGAGTCCATATTAAAACAATGTTGTGTCATCTTTTTAATGTTCTGGTGGTACTTATTGTACTGGAAGAGACTTGTAGATAAGGCACATAAAAAATTTAAAACCTTCATTTTAAAAATACAATAGGAAGTAACATTAAGAGGTTTATTTAATAATCAAGATATTTACTCTGTGTATTCTTACCTCATGGTACCATAAGAGGTAAGAATACACAGACCAAATATCTTAATTACTAAATCCTTCATGCCTAGGTAATCAATTTGACTTGAGTCCTCTTCAGGATGCATATCAACCAGGAGATTTACTAAGAATTTAAGTATGAATTTTATTAAACCGTGTTTAAAAAAAAACATGAAATATGAGGTAAGATAAGAATTGAACCATTCATTCATTGAATTAAAAACCTCATTTCCCATATTTAACTTATGAAAGAATGTTATCATATTACTGAAATGAAGAATAACATACTATTTATAAAAATATTGATTATATAATCAAAGACCAAAATGCTTATCTTCAGCACGTATTACGAATGAATGAACAGCGCATACCAAGACGAATGTATAATTTATAAACCAAAAGGGAGAGGAATGTTGGGAAGACCATTGGAGAGATGCAAGGACCAATTCGACCTATAATGAGATCGTAACAGGCCATTGGGCCTAATCCTTGTTGTTGATGATGATAATCAAAGACACAGGAAATTTCTTTAAAAAATAAATTAATTTCATATGTTGTGGCTCCTCTAGCAGTTGCCACCAGAGCTACATGCAAGGTACATCAAGGCAAAGAAAAGGTTATTAATGAATACTTTGTCGAAAATGCTTTAACATCTCACCTCATAAAGTTGTGTGTCTTTACGATACCAGTTTCAAAAGTATAGTTTTACTTCCATCTTCAATCAAATTCCAACTCTGAAGATGGAAGCGAAACTATACTTTTGAAACTGGTACCGTGAAGACAGGTAATTTTAAGAGGTGAGATGTTAAAGCGTTTTCTCCAACTCATTCATTAATTTAATTACCTCATTGTATTACCTCCCACTTTGATTTTGATTAAAAAGGTTATTATAAGGCCCGGAAAGCCAAGGGTCCCGGGTTCGAGTCCCGGTCTAGGCGAAAATTTTTCTCTTCAAATATATATTATAAGGCATATTCTATTAGAAGACATCGGGTGCAGCTATGCTTGGCCAGTGCATTTCGTCTAGCCCATCATAATCGAGTGGTGTTGCACAGTTGGTGCTAGGTGACTCCTAACTGTAAATCTACGTTTGGCATTTTTCATTGCGTTCGAAAAAAATATTGATCAGATCTCACTTTGAAGTGCACCATTGAATAGAGCATGAAATTACGAATCTGATTGTACAATGATCATTCTCGTGCACCTTATACAGCTAGAGTTATGAGCATCTGTTGACACAAGTGCTGAGTTCACCAAAACAACACATATCCATTTGTTTTATTTTCATTCCTAATCAGCTTTACCCTGCTTTTAAGGCATACGTATTAAAAATCAGTCTTCTTTATGAACTTTTTGTGATCAGACATACTGTATGCGAGCGAGAATTTCCCTCATAAGTGTTTAAGTGCTAGTTTTGTGCGGCAATTGAAAACGTTCAACTTTCTAGGAAACTGTATGTTTTAAATATTTTTAGATATACTGTATTTTTAGTTAGTTAAATAATTAACACAGTATATAAACAAACTTATGAGATGAGCAGAATTAGACAGCAGTGCATTTTTTTTATTATACCAATAACGGTAGGTCTACAAATACCACGCACGACATCATTTGTTTTTTCCCCCTTACATACAGATATCTAATAACGGCGCATGAAGAGTGGCTTACCGCATATGTCTTCTAATAGCGTGCCTTGTCTAGTTTATTTTTAACCAATTTTCATGATAATATAATTAAATATTTATTGCATCTATAGTTATACAATCCAGAAATATCAAATGTAGTAATGTTAAGCCAATTTTGAAGAAGTGGCTGAATTAAAATGTCTAGGAACAATAATTACAAATAGGAATGATATGCACAAAGAAATTAAATAGTGATATGCACAAATTAAACAAATCTGGAAATGCATGCTATTATGCATTACAGGGACTCTTATCGTCCAACTCCTTTCAAAAAACTTTAAACTGAAAATATATAATGTTGTTATCCTCCCAGTTATATTATATGGATGTGAAACATGGACTCTTACTTTAAGGGAGGAAAGAAGATTACAAGTATTTGAGAATAAAGTTCTTAGGACATGTTTTGGCCAAAAAGAGATGGACAGGTGAATGGAGAAAATTACATAACAATGAGCTACATTGTATTTATAGGAAGCCAGATATAATATGAACAGTTAAGTATCTTAGACTGCGATTTGGCAGGACATGTGGCACAAATGGGGAATGAAAAAGATGCTAGAGCGCTTTATTGCCCGCTGAATCGTATGTAGCAGATAAAGTGCTTTTGCAGCGCTTTGGCTGTTGAATGCCCGTAATACATATATTTTTTCATAATGCTTAATATATATATTATTTCATTATTATAATTTTTTAAAAATTCTTATTGTAACTTATGACCTTAGGGCGTCCTTACATCCTAATCCCAACAGAATGATTGGAAATTATTATTACTAAATTACTATTTTTAATTAATAATGTTATGTTTGCTGATAGTCCCCAATGTGTCCAATGCACTTTTATTATTAATACCGTAGAAATTGAAATTTCTTCACAATTCGATGCAAAAGATAATTTTATCAAATTAATTAATTTTAAAAGTACTTACTTACTTACTCACTGGCACTATCGAACCCGTAGGTTCATGGCCGCACGGACATAAGCTCTCCATACATCCCTATCCTGAGCTAATGCTTTCCAATCATTCCCTGTATAATCTACTTCCCTCAAATCATAGTTAATGTTATTCTCCCACCTCATTCTTGGTCTACCAACTGGGCGTTTTCCCTCTGGCTTTCCTACAAGAAGCTTCCATGCAAGTCTTTCATTCCCCATACGTGCAACATGTCCTGCCCATCGCAGTCTACGAGACTTAACTGTTCTTATTACATCTGGCTTCCTATAAAGACCATGTAGTTCATTGTTGTGTAGTCTTCTCCATTCACCTGTCTGTTCATCTATCTTTGGTCCAAAAATTTTCCTAAGTACTTTATTCTCAAATAATTTTAAAAGTAACGTTGTATAATAAAATTACTCATTCTTAATATTGTATTAATTATATAAAGAAAGGCACAGAAACTGAGAATTTTAAATTATTCAACATCGAAAGTGAAGTAATTTTGTAAAAAGTTAAATAAATGTTACAATTGTGGCAATAATGTAGGGATACCAACAAAAATGTACATCATTAAAAAATCGTTTATAATTCCAGTTTTCAACCCAATTTTTTACCTATAATTTGATAATAGAATAATTAAAAGTATATTGTATATATCGTTTTTTAGCCTAAAGGATCTATTTTGATAATATTTAGGTATAATTGTTGTTTAGTTATTAAATTACTATTTTAAATAAATAATGTTATGTTTGCTGATAGTCCCCAATGCGTCCAATGCACTTTTATTATTAATACCGTAGAAACTGAAATTTCTTCACAGTTCAATACAAAAGATAATTTTATCAAAATTAATTAATTTTAAAAGTAACGTTGTGTAATAAAATTACTCATTCTTAATATTGTATTAATTATATAAAGAAAGGCACAGAAACTGAGAATTGGTAATTATTCAACATGGAAAGTGAAGTAATTTTGTAAAAAGTTAAATAAATTTTACAATTGTGGCAATAATGTAGGGATACCAACAAAAATGTACATCATTAAAAAATCGTTTATAATTCCAGTTTTCAACCTAATTTTTTACCTATAATTTGATAATAGAATAATTAAAAGTATATTGTATATATCGTTTCTTAGCCTAAAGGATCTATTTTGATAATATTTAGGTTTAATTGTTGTTTAGTTATTAAATTACTATTTTAAATAAATAATGTTATGTTTGCTGATAGTCCCCAATGTGTCCAATACACTTTTATTATTAATACCGTAGAAACTGAAATTTCTTCACAATTCAATGCAAAAGATAATTTTATCAAAATTAATTAATTTTAAAAGTAACGTTGTATAATAAAATTACTCATTCTTAATATTGTATTAATTATATAAAGAAAGGCACAGAAACTGAGAATTTTAATTATTCAACATGGAAAGTGAAGTAATTTTGTAAAAAGTTAAATAAATTTTACAATTGTGGCAATAATGTAGGGATACCAACAAAAATGTACATCATTAAAAAATCGTTTATAATTCCAGTTTTCAACCCAATTTTTTACCTATAATTTGATAATAGAATAATTAAAAGTATATTGTATATATCGTTTCTTAGCCTAAAAGATCTATTTTGATAATATTTAGGTATAATTGTTGTTTAGTTATTAAATTACTATTTTTAATAAATAATGTTATGTTTGCTGATAGTCCCCAATGCGTCCAATACACTTTTATTATTAATACCGTAGAAATTGAAATTTCTTCACAATTCAATGCAAAAGATAATTTTATCAAAATTAATTAATTTTAAAAGTAACGTTGTATAATAAAATTACTCATTCTTAATATTGTATTAATTATATAAAGAAGGGCACAGGAAGTGAGAATTTTAATTAATCAACATGGAAAGTGAAGTAATTTTGTAAAAAGTTAAATAAATTTTACAATTGTGGCTATAATGTAGAGATACCAACAAAAATGTACATCATTAAAAAATCGTTTATAATTCCAGTTTTCAACCCAATTTTTTACCTATAATTTGATAATAGAATAATTAAAAGTATATTGTATATATAGTTATTTAGCCTAATGAATCTATTTTGATAATATTTGGGATTAACTGTTGTTTAAATATTAAATTACTATGTTTAATTAAAAATGTTGTGTTTGCTAAAAGTCTCCAATGTGACCAATGCACTTTTATTATAAATACCGTAAAAATGGAAATTTCTCCACAATTCAATGCAAAGGAACATTCTACTAAAATTAATTAATTTTAAGAGTGGATTTCTGTCTCTTTTAGGGGAAACCAACTTCCCATTTCTTAACCTAACGAAACAAATTATATGCATATTAATTTAATAAACTGCCTGCGGCGAAGGAATTACTTCAGTTTAGATACCACTGTGAGATAGGTTAGGTTGGTAGTATCTACTCAAATAAGTAAGTAAAGATTCGTAAAAGTATGTAATATTGATTATAAACGTTTTATTTTTAATTGTATTATTGTTTGTAGATGGCTAATCTAGAAGCTGATAAGCAAATCCTGGCAGATATCTGGAAAAAGAAGCAGTAATAATGGACAGTAGTTGTGCTGGGGACATTTTATATAAAAAAAAAATCAGCCCGGCAGATGATCTGTCAGGAATACAGTGCTTGTAGTCCGGGAGAGCCACCAAAAGATGTGGCACAAATACAAGGTAAACTATATACATTTTTATTTTTGTGGGAAAATCATCGGCTGAAGTCTTGTATTTGTCTGCCATGATTTTCCGTACAACATTCTTATGCTACTGTTGCACTAAATACTTCGACCATTTATAATAACGTTTCGTACTATTTTAAACATTTTGGAATTTTAAACGTTTGGGAATTTAGGCTGAGGTCCAGAAATGGGTGCACACAATTTTACACTTACATTCTTATTGATACTAGTAAAATTCATGATAAGTTTCCGTTGAGGTATTAGTTCACAGTAATATAAGTACGGTTAAAACTATAAAATAGTTACCTTGTAGATGGGACTAGGGATGTGGTAGGTTTTATGTCTCTCACAATTCTACACTTACACTCTTATGCCACTGATGCACTAAACACTTTTAAACACGTTTTGTACTGTTTTAAACATTTTCCAATGATCTTCAAGCTTTCTTTACAATATTTTATATTTATATATTTACGTAAAACATGATCGTGGATAAATTACTTGCTTGCTACTTTCCCATGTTGTTCCATCGTTGCCACCATTTGAAAATAATTTCAAATCATATTTAGTGTTATTATATGTAAAATTAGTTTATAGTTCATTAAATAGTATGCATGTAAATTGCTTTGTTACGTTAGGAAATGGGAAGTTGGTTTATGTCCATTTTTTTTTTAGCATTTGGGAATAAATAATATGCATGTAAATTGTTTTGTTAGGTTAGAAAATGGCAAGTCAGTTAACGTAAATTTTTTTTTGCATTTGGAAATTTATTCCCAAAGTTGGTAACGCCGACTGCAGAGCCATCTACCAGAGGCTATATTAACCATTACGGCAATTCCCACAACTCATGCATGCGCACTGCGATTCTGTGGAACTTAGAAAAATTTGTCTGAGACATATAACCGACTTTTTCCGGGACTAGTCCCGAAAGGCCTACAGGTTTTTAAAACAACTTAAGTTGAGACGGACGTACAAGGTAACTATTTTATAGTTTTAACTGTACATTATATTACTGTTACATTCTTATGCCACTGATGCACTAACACTTGTCAACCATTTATAATAACGTTTCATACTATTTTAAACATTTTGGAACCATTTTTATAAACATTTGTTATGATTTTTAAATATTTATAAATTACGCGAATATTGTGCATTGGATTCTAGACTCAGAAGTGCTTCATGTGACATCCGCTAGGTGGCTCTCAAATCGGAGTTACCAACATTTGAAAATAATTTCAAACCATATTTAGTGTTAGTGTATGTAAAATTAGTTTATAGTTTATTAAACAATATGCATATAAATTATTTTGTTAGGTTAGGAAATGGGCAGTTGGTTTATGTCCATTTTTTTTTAGCATTTGGGAATAAATAATATGCATGTAAATTGTTTTGTTAGGTTAGGAAATGGCTAGTTAGTTTACGTCCATTTTTTTTAACATTTGAGATTTTATTCCCAAAGTTGGTGACGCCGACTGCAGAGCCATCTACTGGAAGCTATATTAACCATTACAGCAACTTACACATACACACTGCGATTCTGTGGAACTTAGAAGAATTTGTATGCACCCATTTCTGGACCTTTTCCGGAATTTATTCCGAAAGTTGGTTATGCCAGTTTCAGAGCCATCTAACGGAAGCTACAATAACCATTACAGCAACTTGCGCATGCGCACTGTGATTCTGTAGAACTCAGAAGAATTCACGGCAGACAAATAGTGGGCTTTTTCCAAATAATCTTCTGAGTTACCAGGATAAAGTTTGCTATATATATATATTATTATTATTTTTTAAGGAGTGTGGAAGCGGATGAAGTTGAAAGCAAAAGTAGAAAGAGATAAGAGGAGGAAGGATGCTATGAAGACACATGGAGGTAAGACAACACAGTTATTGCTATACCAATTCTGAGGTTCTTCTTAATGAATAAGGTGAGTCTGTTGCATCTTACCACATAAAAGTTGAGTAATTCTAGGACATGTTTCAAAACAATTATGTTTTATCTTCAGCTTGTCCAGACTGTTGATTTTTAAGTTGTCGACCCCGGATGTCGACTCCTACTCCATCTTTTGGTGGTTCTGATATGCAAGTTCTTTGGACCATCAAAAGATTGAGTAAGAGTTGACATCCAGGGCTGATAACTTAAAAATCAAGAGTCCGGACAAGCTGAAGATAAAACAGAATTGTTTTGAAACAAGTCCTAGAAGGACTCAACTTTTATGAGGTAAGGTGCAACAGACTTGCCTTATTTTTTAAAATTGCAAAGTTATTATGAGATTAAGTTATGTAGATAGGAAATAACACTATCAGGTTTTTTAATATTGATTATTTTTTATTTCACTCACCTCATACTTCATAACTCCTCGCAAACCCAGGGTTTGTCACATCATTTGTGACATTTTCAATGCTGTGTCACGTTCACAACTGACGTCCAATGCCCTTCTATCCCGCAGACTGACCTCCACGCCATCTGATGGCTGACCGACGAACTTCCAAATCAGTCCTCTCTCCTTATAACCGGGTATTTCAAAATTCATAGTTATATTTTCATTCTTGCATATGTCAATTTTTCCCAAATTGTGAGTTCCTTCGGTTTTTCCAATTGTTTAAGTAATTTTGTTTTGGTTTCTATTCTATGTTTTTCTGACCAGGCATGTACAGCTATTGCAGATTTTTCGGTTTCTCCATTTTTAACATTTCTGAGGTGTTCTTTTAATCTTGTATTTAGATTCCTTTTTGTTTTTCCTATGTATATCTTTTCACAAACTTTACAATTAATTTGATAAATTCCTGATTTTTTGCAATCTTCAATCTTTTCATTTTTGTTGGTTTTTATTAAATTACCTAAGCTGTAATCATTTTTCGGTGCTAATTTAATGTTGAATTTGTTGACGATTTTTTGAAACTTGTCAAATACTATAGGGTAGTATGTGAACTTCTTGAATTTTTTACCAATATTTTTATCTGTCTGAAGAGTACTTTCATTAATCATTTTTTGTTCTTTAAATTTATTTATTTTCTCGTGTATCATTTTCTCTTGAAAACCATTATCCTTCGCAATTTTTATGATGTGTTCTTTCTCTTTATTGTAATTTTCCCCATGAGCAATGAAGAACTTTTGGAGATTTAAGATTTTGAACAGAACATTTACATTTTTTCATAGTTAAATATAGGAAATAACATTATGAGGTTCTTAATTAATAAATTAATGAGTCATTTTTAGTTGTATAGATTTGTCATTCATACTGAAAGACAAATTATTATTTTAAGAGAACAATTTTTATTATTCTGAGTTGTTGTTTGACTCAGCTCATATTTCTTAATTTCTGTGCAGACCCTGGGGTTTCATTACTGCTTTTATGACATTCTCAATGCGAAATTATGTTCACAACTGCCGTCCAGCAGTTATGAATGTAATTTTGTATCGAGAATGTCACAAAAGCAGTGACGAAACCCCAGGGTCTGCACAGAAGTTAAGAAATATGAGGTGAGTCAAACAACTCAGAATAATTAAAATAACGATTTTATTATTAATTTAACACTTCTCATAGAAGGATAAATTATATTTGAAGAGAAAAATTTTCGCCTAGACCGGGACTCGAACCTGGGACCCTTGGCTTTCCGGGCCAAGTGCTCTACCAACTGAGCTACCGAGGCGAGTTACGATCTAGACGCAAATTTTTCTCTTATGTACGTTGTAATTCCCTCGCGTACGTAAGAGAAAAATTTGCGTCTAGATCGTAACTCGCCTCGGTAGCTCAGTTGGTAGAGCACTTGGCCCGGAAAGCCAAGGGTCCCAGGTTCGAGTCCCGGTCTAGGCGAAAATTTTTCTCTTCAAATATAATTAAAATAAACTTCATAATGTTATTTCCTACTACATAACTTAACAATTTTTATGTCTAAACTGGGCTTTTTACACATAACACATAAACATACATTTATCCTATACTGTTTGTACACAATACAAAAATACATCAACGTAAAGTGGTCTCCAAGGTGATGCATAGATTGAAAATGGACCACATCAACACCATCTATTCGCTCATTGTGTAACTTGAAGTGCAGTGGGTGGCAGAATAACACACACACATTCAAAGTTACATGCTTTCTCATGTTTTTGTTTTAATGTTTTAAGTTTTTAGCACATATTTTTTTTAAATTTTTAGTAGACACAAATAAATACTTCAAAAAGGTTTTTCATCATCATGTTTGTCATAACAACCCTGATCAAATCATAGCCTCCCTTAGAATTCCACTCCAGATCTCTCTATTCCTGGCAAATGTATACCAGTTTTGAATTTTCAGTCTTTGGACATCTTCTAAAACTGCATCTATACACCTAGCTTTAGGCCTTCCAACATTTGTTCTTCCATCTGTATGTTTTTAGTGTGTGAAAATGTGGGATCTATTTATTACCTGAGAAGCTGTTGATTAGTGTTGCAGGAAGAATTGCTGAATGACAAGGGCCAGTTGTTGTTTCGGGAAGGAGAGGTACAGTTGCTGTGTGGAGGTCCCCCATGCGAGGTTCAGTGGCATATGAACAGGTTCAACTCTTGACAATACGCCTTGTTCAAGGTAATCATACATTCATGTAAAACCTCTACTGTTGATGGAGAGTTGTTGTTTATTTTTATTGAGTTAAAAACACTCCATTCACCATAAACAGTTAAAAACAAGTCATTGCATTTTGGCTACTATGTAGCCATTTATCAAGACTGAGCCCAATGGAAGAGTAAGTATTAAATGCCCATACAAAAGTATATATATATACCTTATGAATTACATCACATAGCATAATAACATAGAATAAAACATCAATCAATACAATTTTTACTTAGGCCTATATCTATTAACAAAAAGAAAAAAGAGGACTCATAGGAATAGGGCCCTTGTCATTGTTCATAATATTGTCTTCGTTCTGTATATGTCCCGCGCCATGGCCGAGTGTTTAAGGTAGGAAGCCTTGGCGCAGAGCTACGGGACTTGCACTGGTTCGAGTCTCCATGGGGAAGAAATTTTCTCATGGTATTTCGGCCAGTATGGGACCGGTGCCCACCCAGCATCGTGAGGCATTTGGGTAGCTACAATAAGTAGCGGCTCCAGGTTGAGAAAACCAGCTATAACGGCTGGGGGACTCGACATGCTGACCACATGTCACCCCTGCACTGGCTGTTGATCATCTACCTCTGTGATTAACACATGTGGATGTGAGGGGACAGCAGCTGGCTGGTAGGCTAAGGGCCTTCTAGGCCTGTCGCACCAGGAGAGAGAGATTTACTGTATATATTTCTATACTTCCCAAAGTGTCTAGAAATTTAAAATTATTAACCGATCTTACCAATCTAAGGTTACTTAAATCACATCTTCGACAATTTATTTTATAAATACCGGACCTATTTAAAAAATCAGTTTTGTCCTTGGGATTACCTAATAAACTGTTTTAAGTAGTACCGGTTGCATAAACTGTTTTAAGGTTTAATCTTTTTAATGTCTTAATCATACCTGCTGAAATGAAGATGTTGAGAGCAATAGCAGGATATCAGCGGACCGATAAAAAGCAAAACGAAGGTATAAGAACAGAACTTAATATATTTAATCTCTGTGAAAGAATAAAATATTATCAAAATGCTTATCTTCAGCACATATTACGAATGAATGAACAGCGCATACCAAGAAGAATGTTTAATTATAAACCAAAAGGGAGAAGAATGTTGGGAAGACCATTAAAGAGATGGAAGGACCAATTCAACCTATAATGAGATCGGAACAGGCCATTGGGCTTAATCCTTGTTGTTGATGATGACGATGAATACGTCTAGTTAAAGATGGAGTATAAGGAATAGTTACAAAATAATTTTTGTTTTCATAACAATGGAAGGTTGTAGACTCTTGAATTATTTTTTAAAATTAAATTTACAAATAATGTTTTCAACAATATTCTCATTGAACCCATTATATGTAGCTTTATCCTTAATAGTTGTTAATTTTTAAATTGTTAATTCTTTAAGCATCAGGACCTATTTGAGGCTGCTTCTTTCTTATAGCATGTTCTTCTCTCTCCCCTCCAAACTTTTAAATCCTTTTCCAGACATTCCTTCCTCTTTGGCTTCATGGCCCGTCGAGTCTTGCCTTAGCCACCCCTTTAGGGGTTTTTGACCATTCTGATTTAGTTATTTTGATATTATATTTTTAATTAACACTTTCCAGAATTGGACATAGTTTTATTTTAGAAAAAAAAATTAACACTCGGACCAGGACTCAAACCCCAGATTTCTGACTAACCTTAAAAGAAAGAGAAAGATAAAAGAGAATTGTATATGTGGAAAGATTTGTTGACATTTGTAATGGAGTTCGGATGGTGTGATCGGTATCATACTGATGTGCAGAGTTAGAGATCCGGAGTTTGAATCCCGGGTCCTAGCATTAATACTTCTTTCTAAAATAAAAGATTTAGTTAGTTTATTTCCCTTATGTCCCTCGATGAGACATCTGGTAGGCAAGTAAAAAAACTCCATGGAATGACATACCTAGGAGGCCCATGCCTACTAGCCAACTGCTGGTCTTACATCCACAAGTGTTAATCACAGAGGTAGACGATCATCAGCAATGTAGGGATGACATGTGTTCTTCAGCATGTTGAGTCACCCAGCTGTTACAGCTGGTTTTCTCAACCTGGAGATGCTACTTACTGTAGCTACCCAAATACATCACAATGCTGGGTGGGCACCTGTCGAAATCCCATGAGAAAATTTCTTCCCCCATGCAGACCCAAACCAGCATAGCACTGCGCCAAGGCATCTTGCCTTAACCACTCAGCTACAGCATGGGATGGTAGGCAGCTAAGATATATTAATTAATATTGAGTGGAGAACATATTTTTAATAACTCACCTCATATAATTTCAAATTTCTTTGATACTGGGGGTTTCAGACAATATCTTGTCTGGCCATTACTGAAGAGGGACAAGATATTGTCTCAAACCGCTGGTATCAAAGAAATTTGAAATTATATGAGGTGAGTCATTAAAAATATGTTCTCCACTCACTATTAATGATATAACCTCATAATGTTTACTTCCCAATATTAATTTAAATATAGCTAACATATATATATATATATATATATATATATTTAATTACTACTAATTCAGTGGTCAGAGCTTCAGCATGTAAAGCTGAAGATTTGGGGTTCAATTCCCGGTTTAGGCATAAATTTTACCTAATAAAATGAGTCGTATCTCACCTCATATCTTGTGTTCTTCAAGCACGGGAACTGTAATTTTCAAGTCAGAACTGAAATGAATGTTACTCCCTGAACGTATTACACAGTTGTATAGTAATCGGACGATACTGGGCAGGACCACATACTACTCCCCACCTCTTTCTATACTCTGTGTAATACCTAACCTGTAGCATTGTTATCCACTAGACCTGTTAATTATTGAAAATTTATCTAAGATGTAGGTATTGTATTTCAGATATGAGGTAACCAATACTAGCCAATATTGAGGGACCACGTATGCAAAGACATGGCTCTGATCATAGAGGCAAGGATAGCTAACATTCCCATAGCAAGCGGATCCAATTGGATAGATTTACCCAGCATAGTAGCGAGACTGAGCGATGGAACCTACACGAAGAAACTGTAAGTGATACATAATATTTTAATTACAATTCCACATGTGAAGCATATAGTGTTAATGAGCCAGAATACTATATAAATTTAATTCAGAAACTTCACACCTTACCTCATAAAATGTGTTTTTTGCAAAGCTTTTACTTTCATCTCCTCAGCTACACCTTGAGTCATTAACATCAGGTTTCTTCGATCTTATGTATTAAATTTATTACTTCTCACCGAAAGACAAATTTTATTTGATGATAAAAAATCTTTAGACAAATAAAGGAATTAGTAAAAAAATTCAAGAAATTTACATACCATATTTCAGCATATAATAAGTTTCAAAACAATTTCAGAAAATTTAACATTAAATTAGCACCGAAAAATATTATAGCATGAATAGATTAACTTAACCAACAAAAATGAAAAGTTTGATCAAGGCAACAAATCAGGAATTTATCAAATTTGTTGCAAGGACTATGAAAAAATATACATAGGAAAAATAAAAAAGAAACTTGAATACAAGATTAAAAGAACATTTTAGAAATGTTCTTCTTCTTCTTCCTTCCAAGTATTAGGCCAAGGCCTGTTACGATCCTAAAAATGGGGAAATAGAAAAATTACTGAAACATATAAATCTAAAGAACTCACAATTTGGGAGAAAATTTACTTCCACAAAAATAGAAAGAAAACAGTGAATTTTGAAATTCCCGGGGAAAAAGAAAAAAAAAATGATTTGGAAGTTCATTGGTCAGCCAACAGAGGGAGCAGAAATCAACTTACAAGAGATCCATGCAATGTTATTGGGAATTTGGTGGCGTTATTCTAAAAAAAAAATGTAAATTTGAGTCTTTTTAATCCTAGTTTAGTGTATTAAACCCAATAAGAATGATATATCCAGTAGTCAGATTTTAGCTTGTACAATTGATATCAATTTTAATATACTAAAATGTATAAAATTTTAATCCTAGTCACTGATTTGTAACCAGATTTACCTTTTAAGAAAAAGCAACCATGGTGAGTATCTCTGCGTTCTCAGGTTTCAATCTCCGCCTTCAATCACTCACCACAACACCATACTGAGAAATGGATCTTTCTGGATCTACATTTGAAGTTGGATGCCAGATGGCTTCAAGAGATGTCTTGATAAACTCGGTATACTCTTCCCTCAAAGAGCATATCATTTTGCAAATGTCTACATGGGTACACACTGGTGGTTTCAACTCTTCTTTTATGAGGCCTTGGAGAACAACATAACCTTTGTAGAATTTAGAAGATCCAATGGCACTTGCATATGACAGTTTCTTCAATTCCACCATGGCACTGTCAGCACTGAGAATTTAATTACCAAGTGTCCTGAGGTCAAATAATTTACTAACTGCTGCAAACATCAATTTTGAAGGGTCTTCCACAATTAAGTTTTTCAGCTTCGTAAGACTTTTGTGCAGTAGTTTTCAACTGGTTCACCACTTTAGCTTTCCTGAGAGCTGTCATCTCTTGCAACAAAGTTGTGAGTTGTGTCGTGAATACCTCTTTCCTTAATAAATCAAGTATGTTCTCCATTACCTTTAGTTAAGAATGAAGAACATGAGCTGTGGAATAACTTTAATAGTGAGTGGAGAACATATTTTAATCAACTCACCTCATACATTTTCAAACTTCTTTGATACCGACGGTTTCAGACAATATCATGTCCTTCTTCAGTCATGGCTTCCCTGGGATAACTGTTACCTTCCAAGAAGGTAATCAAATTAACAGATCGGTTGCAGTTATCAGCAACAAATTGAGCCTGAACTTTTGTGATGGCTAAGAATTGGGGGCTTACATCTTTAAGAAACTTCACGCCACTGTTTTCTTCACCCAGCTACTCCAGAAATTGCAATATGTCATAAAGGTGTTCATGTATATACTCTGCAGCTTCAAAGCATGTGTTCCATCTAGTTTGTACTGGCATGGGAAAATGCTTAACTTTTCCAGGGTCATTCTCACATTTCTTACGGAGAAAGTCAAGATACAAATGCTTCCTTTTTCTTGTATTGAGAAATGCAGCTTTTGTTTTAGCAACAATTATGTTCAATTCATCTAGGCTGCATTGCTAAATCTGACCCACGAAGTTGATTTTGTGGGCCCAGCATTGAATATGGGCATTAAGCCTTTTAGAGTATTGCCACATAAAGTCATGTTATGTATCAATAAAGAAAAAAAAACACATCATAAAAATTGCGAAGGATAATGGTTTTCAAGAGAAGATGATACACAAGAAAATAAATAAATTTAAGGAACAAAAAATGATTAATGAAAGTACTCTTCAGACAGATAAAAATATTATTAAAAAATTCAAGAAGTTCACATACCATCCTTTAGTATTTGACAAGTTTCAAAAAATGTTCAACAAATTCAACATTAAATTAGCACCGAAAAATGATTACAGCTTAGGTAATTTAATAAAAACCAACAAAAATTAAAAGATTGAAGACTGCAAAAAATCGGGAATTTATCAAATTAATTGTAAAGATTGTGAAAAGATATACATAGGAAAAACAAAAAGGAATCTAAATACAAGATTAAAGGAACACCTCAGAAATGTTAAAAATGGAGAAACCGAAAAATCTGCAATAGCTGCACATGCCTGGTCAGAAAAACATAGAATAGAAACCAAAACAAAAGTACTTAAACAATTGGAAAAACCAAAGGAACTCACAATTTGGGAAAAAATTTACATATGCAAGAATGAAAATACAACTATGAATTTTGAAATACCTGGTTATAAGGAGAGGGGATTGATTTGGAAGTTTGTCAGTCAGCCATAAGATGGCATGGAGGTAAGTCTGCAGGATAGAAGGGTGTTGGATGTCAGTTGTGAATGGGACACAGCATTGAGAATGTCACAAATGATATGATGAAACCCTGGGTTTGCGAGGAGTTATGAAGTATGAGGTGAGTGAAAGAAAAAATAAACAATGGCATGTACCGTGCTGAGTCGGTAATAATCCCTAGCACATTGTCATATCCAACTTCATATTTATTTAAAGTGTCCACAATACTTAGAGTGCACGTTGAACAGGTGACTTTTTCAAGCACAGCACTGACAGCCAAGTTAACTCTTGCTGACCCATGGCCTCCAAAAACGAAACAGAATATTAAATATGCAGTTCCCAGACTTGACTGTTGTTTCATCAGACATGATGAAGAAAAGTTTTTTTGTTCTTTACTATTTGTCTCAATTCCTCCACTTTCTTTGTCCCAATAATTGGTATGTAATGTTGCCGAATTCTATCTGCATAAGGCATGTCACAACTGCCCTTTATATATTTGCCCAACCATTCTCTCATCTTAGGATGATCTAACTTTTCCACAGAAATTCCTGGTACTGGCACATCAATATTTTTTTATCATTTGCAAAAAAAAGTTCACTTCTGAATTCATGTGCCTTGCTTGTGGCTGAAACACTTGGTTTTGGCATGACAGCAGCTAGAAAATTAAAAAAAAAACAAAAATGAAATGATAATTAAAATTACTTGGGACATAAGTAAAACACAAACTGACCAAGGTATACATTTCACGTTCACTAAATATAGGAGCTATCTGTTGATTGAAACAAAGTTTGAAGGGAGAAACAGGGGGAATTAAAATTGCACGTGACCATTGTTGTTCAAACTGTCAGTATTTGTTTTGTTATATTTTGCTAAAAATTCATGTTATAGATATGTAATCCAATAGAAAAAATATGTTTATGTAATTAAATTCTGTTTTAGTTAAATTAGGAATAATAATATTTATCAATGTGATATAATTTCTCATGGTCCATTGTTGCCTTATTCATATTTGGCAGTGCTTGCATTATTATCAGATTACTGCATATACTTAAAGAAATGTTTTCTTCAGATTTGAACATATCATTACTTAATAATGATTGATATAAAATTGATAATTATATCTGCAAAAATTTAGGGTAAAACAATTTATCTTATACGTAAATATAATTCATATTGGCCATAGAACTTAAAATCTATGGAGAGACCATATTTGAGCATGAGAAGGACAGAAACTATTACCTCTATGTTGTGAACTGCGTTGCAACCATTTCCCTTTGCAACAGTGCATGGAGGAAGCAGATATGCCAGTTAAAACGAAGATGGAATTAAAAAAACAGTGTTTAAAAATGCATTATGAAAATTTTGCGAATAGAACAAAAGAATCTCCTGAATTCATTGAAAATTTCACAGATATCTAGCTATAAGATATAACTCTGAACTCTATCAGTTGTATAAGTCTCCTTATGTGGTTACATCAATTAAGATTTGAAGATTATGATGGGCAGGGCACGTACATAGAATGACTGAAAATGAGATATCCAAGAACATCGTAGAAAATAAATTTTAAGGAAAAAAATGTGGGAAGACTGAGACTGCATTGGATGGATGTAATTTTGGAGGATCTGAGGAAACAGAGAATCGAAGGATGGTGGCTGGTTGCCAGAGACAGCAAAGCCTGGAAGAGAGTTCTAAGAGAAGCTGAGGTTTGAATTGGGCTGTAGTGCTGATGATGCTGCCATTGTCAGAATATATTAAGTTTGAGACCCAAGTTCATAGAAACTTTCTTGTTTTATTCCATATAAAACTATGACTATGACTTTTAAATTTAGAAATATATTAACTTTAAATTTTGTTATAATAAAAATTTTAAATGAAAATAAAATTCTTTACAACTCACCTCACATCCTGTCTTCTATTTAGACTAGTTTTGTAACCTTAGTGATTCATCTTCAGTAGTTCCATCATCCAGGAACACTGCTTCTTACTCCCTCTGTTGATGGACCGATCAAATCAACTTCCCTGGGATTTCCAGAATTCATTAATTTTTCTTTCTTGGTTTTTAAATGTAGTTCCTCCCCCAAACAGTGAGCTCCTTAGGGTTTTCTATTTGTTTCATTAAACTAGTCTTTCTTTCAATTTGATGTTTTTCTGACCATGGATGAGCAGCTGTTTATTGCTGATGGTCAGAAAAACACCAAAATGAAAGAAATGCTAGTTTAATAAAACAAATAGAAAAACATAAGGAGCTCACTGCTTGGGAAAGAAATCCACATTAAAAAAAATTAAGAAAGAAAAATTAATGCGTTTTGAAATTTCCAGGGAAGTAGATGATTGGAAGGTTCATCAGTTCAGTAAGACAGATGGAGTAAGAAGCAATGCTCCTGGAAGAGAGAACATCAATTGTGTAACTACTAAAGATGTTGCTAGTAAGATTACAAAACTGATCTAAATAGAAGATAATTTTATTTTAAATTTTTAATTAAAGCTCATAGTGATATTTCCTATAATTGTTCACTTTGTTATAATATTTTATTTTATTCTTTA
Source organism: Diploptera punctata (assembly GCA_030220185.1). Taxonomy (NCBI): domain Eukaryota; kingdom Metazoa; phylum Arthropoda; class Insecta; order Blattodea; family Blaberidae; genus Diploptera; species Diploptera punctata. The sequence goes on from JASPKZ010007177.1 coordinate 859,182, forward strand.
CAGTTGCAAACACTGGAGAAAGAGCTTCTGATTCACAAAAATGAAAAACATTCACCAAAGGGATCATCTAGTAAAGTTTGATAAATTTGGTTGGTTGGTTGGTATCTAATGTTGAGCACTTGATAATGAAATCATTCGCTCTCTTGCACTCCAATATTTAGCAGAAAGGCTGGTCTCTTCTACAAAAGCTGGACAATGGAGGAGATGGTTTTTTTCCATATCTTCATTTAAATTGCAAAAAGGGCATTTAGGTGAATCTGTTTTGCCAAGTCTGTGTAGGTGTTTATTCAGGCAGTCATGTCCCGTTAGCAGTCTGAATATTGCTACTGCAGATTTTCTTTGTAATGTGGTAATGTCATAAGCTTGTAGATTTTCCCATTCCTTTCCAGATGTTTTGATGGTGTATTCTTCTCTAAGTTTATTGATATATTTATTTGAGATAATTCTTTTGATAGAGTGAAATGAAACTGGAGTAGAAGTTGGGTTTGAAACAATTTTGCTACCCTTCTTGGCCAGAAAATCAGCTATCTCATTGTCACTCTACAATGGGCCGGAATCCATTGAAGTACAACTTTTTTATGTTTTATCATTTTGTGACATTTGATAATTTTGATGCTTTTGGGTGTTGTGTCTTGTGTTATAGCAAGAATGGCTGCTTTGGAGTCACATAGAATTACAACTTTTGTGAATTTTTGGATGTGATATAAAAGATTTTAAATTGCTAGAATTTCGCCATCAAAGTTTGTTGAATTTGTGTTTAGTTTACAATAAAAGGAAAAATGTGGGCATACTGCACCAGCACCAGTGCCACTGTCATTTGGTAGGCTGGAGCCATCTGTAAAAATATGTATCCATTCAGGAGCAGGGTATCTTAGATTTATTTCCAGTGACATTGTTTTAAAATATATGGTGGAGTTTCAGATTTCTTGATGTCTTCTGTTAAATGAAGGTTATATTCAATTTCCAAAAATTCTAGAGGGTTGTTTCTCATCTGAATATTTTCTTTTGAGTGTAGAAGTTGCAATTTCTGTTTGATTTCTTGTACTATGCTTAAGAAGCTTTGCTGAGATTTTAAACATACTTGTGGTTTTCTTTGGGTCCAGTTATTATGGGGTAGTCTTAAAAATTTTTCATACTGTGTGATTGCTGTTTTCTCAATTTCAAATGCCATTTATTTAACTTTTATAGGAATTAATCACTGTGAGGTTTAATTTATGGTGGAATTAAATGTTTCTTACCTCTCCTCATATAAATTTTCTGAGTTGATCGCGATTTCGAGACTATAACTGTCTCATCATTAGAACTTTGTTGGCGACTGGTGTTATGTCAATCGGAAGAAACATAACACCAGTCGCCAACAAAGTTCTGATGATGAGACAGTTATAGTCTTGAAATCACGATCAACTTAGAAAGTTTATATGAGGAGAGGTAAGAAACATTTAATTTCACCATTCAAATGCTATGTTTGCATTATTTGTTAAGATATGCATGGCAGTGATTGGTGTTGTTTTAACTGCTCCTGTTATCAGACGGAGGATTTGGTTCTACAATTTATCAAGTTTTTTCACTTTTGTAGCTAATAGGATTTCTTCACAATAATGAAGTATAGGTTTTATGTACATTTGGTAGAAGGTGTTTAGAGTTTCTGTGTTGTAACCCCACTTTTTCCCTGCTAATCGTTTTAATAACGGTAACCTTGTTTTTATCTTTGTACATATATTCTCTATGTGTTTCTTCCATGTTAATTTTGTGTCCAGAGTTATTCCTAAATATTTTGCTTCGTGTGTTTGAGTTAATAATTCACCCTCCAATTTCAGAGTAGTGGGTAGTGGTTTCTTTCTTAATGTAAGTAGTTGTTACATTTGTCTTCTGTATATTTATCTTCATTAAGTTCTGGGATGTCCAATTCTCTAACTATTAGTGATTGTTGGGCTATGGTTATTCGTTGTTGACTTTGGTTTTTCGGTTTGGAGATCCATATTACAACATCAGCAGCAAAAAGTAGGGTTTTTGTTTGGAGCTTTTCTATATGCTTAGGTAGATCATTAATGTAGATATTGAAGAGAGTGGTACTGAGTACAGAACCTTGTGGTAAACCTCGATGTGTTTGTTGTGTATTTAGAGAGGTTGATTATTATACTTTTTAGCAATGAACCGTTGGATGAGAAAATTGCTGATCCAGAGTAGCATATTCCCTTGAATGCTTAAAGTCTGCATTTTTTCTAATAATTTATATCTCCAAATAGAGTTCATATGCTCCTTGGAAATCAATAAACATTGCCAGAGTGTCTTCTTTTCTGTCGAAACTGTCTTTAATATCTTGACTTAGGTGTACAATTTGTTGATTGTAATTCTCTAAATCCAGCTTGATTGGGTGAAAGTAAATTATTGGTTTCTAAATACCAATTTAATCGATTTGAAATAATTTTTTTCCATAGTTTTAACAATTACACTAGTTAGTGCTATTGGGCGATAATTTGAAAAAGTATTTGCTGATTTTTTTGTTTTCAAAATAGGTATTATAATAGGTTTTTTCCAATCATCAGGAACTTTTGTGTACCAAGAAAGATTATATAGGGAGAGTAATTGAGTTTTGGCTTTATTGCCAAGGTGTTTCAGAAATTCTGCATGTATATTATCTGCTCCTGGAGATTTGTTTGATTTTAAACTATTAATGGATATGTTTAACTCTTTAATGTTGAAATTCTTATTAAAAATATTATCTTTTGTACTGTTGTTGATTTATGTAATTTTTAGGTTCTCTTTTATTGTTTTTTGTTCCTTTTTGTTCTCTGAGGACAAAGTATAGGTGTTAGCATAGTGTTTGTTGAATTTGTTGGCTATTTCACTTTCATTGTAATTTGTTTGTTGTTGTGGATAATAGTGTTTTTTGTCGTTCTTTTTTATTTTGTATATTGTGTACAAATCTATATGCTTTCTGGCCATCTTTCCTATAATCCATTTTTTGGAGAAAGTTATTAAAATTTTCTCTTTTATTACTGTTAATTTCTTTTTTGAATTGTGCGCACAGTTTTCTCCATTTTTGTACATCTTTTGGATCTTTTGTTTTTTCTGCTTTATTTCTAGCAAGATCTTGGTCTATTTTCATTCTTTTTAGTTTTGAATGCCAGAAAGGTTTGTAGTTTTTAACTATTCCTCTTGGTATATATATTTTTGCTGTTTTTAATATTATTTTGCATATAGATTTGTTAATTTGATCTGATTGAAATGATTCATTTAAAGGATTTTCAAATTTAGTTTTCAGTTCGTCTGTGTACAGTTTCCAATTGGCTTTTTTGAAGTTCCACCTGGGTTTAAGATGCATTGGAAGTAAGTTGTTATTCCCCAGTTGAATGGTAGCAATGATGGCTCTATGTCCTGAGCCAGGATCTTCTACAATTTGTTTTTTGGTTTTGGAGTATAATTTAGAAGATACAAAGAGTAAGTCAGGATTAGTTCCCGAACCAGAGTAATGTATATATGTTGGAGGATCCTCTTTGTTGTGTATTATTTCTATAGGTGTTGAATTTAATAGGTCTTCTACAATTTTCCCTGCATTATTTGAATTGGTATAGCCCCATCGTCGTGAATGGGCATTAAAATCTCCCATTATAATTGTATTTGGGATTATTGTAATATAATAATTAAATTAATGTTTTTATTACCTCACCTCATATCCTTTTTCTTCTATACTGCAGTTTCGGAGCTTATCTCCATCGTCAGTAGCCTCTGGTCGACCGGTGTTATGTCGACCAGAGGCTACTGATGATGGAGATAAGCTCCGAAACTGCAGTATAGAAGAAAAAGGATATGAGGTGAGGTAATAAAAACATTAATTTAATTATTAAATTAAACCTCATAGTGTTCTTTCCCTGTGAAAGTTAAAAAAAAAAAAAAAAAATTATGTAATATGTTCAAGATTAGGGGAGTTATTTGGTGGATTATAAATTGAATATATATTATACTGAGATTTATTTATCCACATGTTAATTTTATAATTTTAAATATATTTTATAAACAATATAATATGCAGTGGTGTGCACTGATCATTCGGATAACCAAAGAACTGAGTATTATAATTTTTAAGTGAACAAATGTAAGTTGAAGAGTAGGTTTCCATCCATCCATCTTATGGCTCTACAGCCCAATTTGGGCCTTGACCTCCCCAATCCTCTTCCTCCTCCATCTCTCTTCCTGGCCACTGTCTTCCAATTCCTTACTGCCAAATTAAACATTCCACGTTCCAATTGCAATATACATTTTCCTTTGCTTAATGTCGAGTCCATGTCTGAGATTGGGATTTTGTGACAATTGAGGTTTTACGTATTCAAAGTTAAAATTGGGAAACACATTATGAGGTTCTTAATTAATAAATTAATGAGTCATTTTAACATCTTACCTCATATTTCATGTTTTTCAAACACGGTAACTATAGTTTTCAAATGATCTTGTCATTCATTTTCAACCGCCATTTCAAAATGAATGACAAGATCATTTGAAAACTATAGTTACCGTGTTTGAAAAACATGAAATATGAGGTAAGATGTTAAAATGACTCATTAATTTATTAATTGAGGTTTTACGGTTTGTTAGTCGTATGACTGATCCACAGTAATCCTGGAGAACTGGTATATCTCTTTTTTGTCTGGAACCTTACCTTTTACCTTTCTGACATTGGAGGTCCTACAGCTGGTACAGCTGGGATCATTGATACGTGCAAGTCCCACTGCCATTATAATGCAGAGACATGGGACAGGAAGGAGTAGATTTAGATAGATCATGTTGATTAATGTCTTTGACATTATCCGATTCCTAATAGCCAATTTTGTTGGTCCATCCAATATCCTGGTTGTAGATGATTCTCCTTCATGTATAAACATATTCCCTGACTCCAGGAGGTTTTAGGTCTTCCTCTGCCTCGTCTTCCCTCAGGTTTCCATTCCAAAACAGATTTTGGTAGCCGATCCTCTTCCATTTGCTGGACATGTCCGTACCATCTTAATTGCTATTTTTAATATAATCTAAAATAGTGTCTTCAATCTTCATTTTCTCCCTTATAACTGAGTTCCTAATTTTTTCTTTTCTTGAAATTCTTGCTGCCCTTCGTATAAAATCCATTTCCGTTGCCAAAAAGATACTTATTTGTTTTTGTTGTTAATGGCCAAAGTTCTGCTCCATAAGTAATGATGCTTTAACAATATTGTATGATATATATTCATTTTATTTTTATTACTTATATTTTTATCCCACAATATTCCATTGAGGCAAGCAATTGCAAATTTTCCTTTATTATTTCTATTTCTTATTTCCTCTTCATAACTCCCATTTTTATTTATTTTTATTTCTAAATATGTGATCTCACTACAAGATTTTATTGTTTCTCCAGTCTCCAAAATTAATACTTTGTTCTGGTTCACCAATTGATAATACGAGTAGATTTGCTTTGATAAAAATCACAACTGATAGTAATTATATATATATATATATTCTTCTTCTTCTTCCTTCCAAGTATTAGGCCAAGGCCTGTTACGATCCTATAGAAAATTTCCCCTCCAGCGTAAATAGTTTGATCCTTCCGGAAAATTCTCATATAAGATTTGAAAGCATAATAATAGTCCCTTCGATTGGTTGCTGGCCAAAAGAAGGCAAGACCAGTGATGGGGCTGCCATCTTATAGCCTCTGGTCAGGCTTTTCTGGAGAAGAAAAGAAAATAAAGGAAAGAAGAAATGGAAGAAAGGAAAGAACTCCCTAGCCCTCGGATGCCCTAATAGCGTCGGGGTCGAAAAAAACAAGAGTTAACCAGGGGAGGTTTATATATATATTATAATAATAATTTAGCTGAGCAGCCTCTTGGGCTAGTAGTCACTGTTTCTGACTACAGTTCATGAGATCATGGGTTCAATTCCTGCTCAGACCCTAGGAGTTTTTCCTTATAGGGAATTATTCCTGTGGGTGCCCAAGGTCTGGAATTTAGGTTAAGTTTAGATCAAGGACTCTCCTGGCACTTCATAACCATTTAACACCCATCATATCATAGGGGTAATGTAACTTCACCTTCCAGGTGCCCCAACCTAAAAAATGGATTACAATTCTGCCAATGCCAGGGAAGAAAGTCAGAAATGGCATAAAATACAACCTGGTGGCATTGAAACAAAAAAAAAAGCTTAATATCAATTTAAATGATGAGCAAATTTTTAAACATTACTCATGGTTATGCCAGGTTCTTCATAGTTGACATTGAAGGCTCTGGAATGGTTGGCGCTCACAATCCTTTAAGAATAGATCCATCTTCATGCCGAATCATCAATAAGCAACAGCCAGACATATCTGGAAAGCTCCCAGTGGGCATTCTAAAGTCATGGCGCTGACTCAAGAATCTCTTATACATTTTAAGGCAAGGCTTGATAGTCTTGTTGCAGTCCGCAAAATAAAGCTACTTCACAGTATTATTAATTCTATATCCATAATATCTCCATGTGGAGACAAAGATGCTCCCTAACAGGAGTTACTTTAGCAAGCTAATTTAGTTAAGTCTATTTCCCTACAGATGTCAGTATGTGACATATACTTACTTACTTACTTACTCAGTGGCACTATCGAACCCGTAGGTTCATGGCCATTAACCTACATATTTGATAGTACCAGTGAGTTAGTTGTAATTTAATAATTATTAAATTGTATTTAATCTTTTCACTGCTGAGATATTTCCAGCCTTTCAAACCTTCCTTGCTGAGTTATTTTTACAATTATTAAAATATTTTTAAATATTATCCTACCATGCTGAAGATAATAATTATATTTAGAAGACTCACCTTACATGATGTAGATGGTTATATATTTTCCAGAAACACAGAAATATCAATTTTAAATTGCAGGGGAAAATACCACACGCAATACATCATAAAGGGTTGTCCACAACTGGCCACAAATGTACACAAAAAATCTACCCATTCAAGTTTTATAAATTTTTCAACTGTTTTCTTCTTAAACTAATCATACTTCAACACGTTTTTCTTAGCACGTTTAAAATTATTTTATAATAAAATTATTTACGAGTGTTAATTTTTAATTAGGGATGTACAAATATATAATGAAAGTAATTTTCCAAATCGTATTTTCTGACTTAAAAATAAATAAATAATATTATTAGTTTCTTCTGAAATAAGCTGCATAATACTTAGAGGAAAAAATAATTCAAAATAACTAAACACTTTAGAATCATAACTTAAGCCTGCATTCACCGAAATTCCTGAATTTTCACTGTTGAAATTGTGAACAGTAGGGATAAAATTTCCACTACGCCATTGGAATAAATCACTTGAACCACGATTTCTTTTTGGCGGCTGCAGTACCGGCATGGAATCATTTTCTTCAACTTCACTATCACCACTATCTTCAGGAATATATACTGCATCATCACAATCACTAATATCCGATAAATCAGAATCTAATGTTTCCAAAACTTGAACCAACTCCGCATCGGAAAGAAAAACACGACTTGAAGAAGCCATTTTTGTCATCCCTGGAATTCGTAATCACGTGACCGCCAGCAGACAGCTAGCGCGTTGAAAATTACTTCTTTGTGCATTGGTCTGGATTTTTTTAATAGGGGGCAACTCAATGCAGGGAGAAATATGGAATAAGTTTATTTAGGTTCCTAAGAGATGCCTGCTTATATAACTAGCAGGCGATTGAAGTTGAGAACGGATATACTTGCCCATAGCACGGCAAGCATGTTCTTTGCCAACGCATATACCCGTTCGTAGCAGTGTAAAGGTTAAACTCTATTATATATAATATAGTTCAATGTAAACTTTTCTCAAGATGGATGCTTTTGTTTCCCATTGTGCGATGAGTTAGTCTATTGTTTCATAGCTGATTTGCTGAAGTTCCACTAAATGCGCTGCTTTATAGCTTGCATAAACGCGGAAAGTATAATAGTTTACTAGTATAGTGAGAATTTTTTTCTTCACGATTGACTCCCCAAGAATTTTGGTACAGCATGATGCATTTGGAATTTATTCAATTGATTCTCATATCGTGTAAGTACTGTTTAGATTGTCATCTTGTATGCATTGGCAGTGCTTGAGGTGGAATGAAAAAAGAATCGGGATGGTTGAAGCTTGTACCATGCCGACATAAGTCTCGGTAAAGTGATTATGATAATGTGGGGTGGTGTTGTCCCCAACTTTTAAAAAAGATTTGTATGTGTTTTTGTCTGAAGGCTTTTCAGAATCTCTATTCCATCATCAAAAGTCTTTCTTCGCTACATTTATTAATGTTCTCGATGCTGGTCTTAATGTAGTGTTGACCGTGAAGGTACATATTTTTTTAACTTTATTTTATTTTATGACTATCCACCTCAACCGTTTTAAACAATGAATTTTATTAGTATTAATGTGGGGTGGAATTTTTAAGTTTGCTTACTTTTATAAATTACTGTATTCATATTTTCAGAACAATCGGTACATAGTTTTTTATTGTCAAAAATCTTGTTTTATATACAGTGCATTGTTTTTATGTATCCTTCTTTATGGAAGCTTCTATAAAGGTGAAATCCCCCTTGGAATATTTTTGGAGTATGAAATTTAAAAAAAATGAAATAAACACACCTATAAACTATAAGTTAATACGAAAAAATTCAGAATTGTGTTAATGATGCTTAAAGTTCTACAAGAATAGACTAATAGCTCTAGAAATGGATTATTTACGCAGAAGTGCCAGAAAGTCTAAATTAGAACATGTCACAAATAAGGAAATTAGAAACATAATGGAAGCAGAAGAAAGCATAATTGAAAGAATTGAGGAGAAGGAATTAAAGTGGTTAGGACATATTTTAAGAATGGAAGATGAGTGATGGCCGAAGCAACTATATGAATGGCATCCGAACAGAAAGAAGAAAAAAGGGAGACCAAGGTTAACATGGAAGGAAAACATGATAATGCAAGCTAGAGGGCTAGGCATCGAAGATGCCCAAGACCGTAGGCTTTGGAGGTTTGGCACAGGAAGACGGCATCAGCTGTAAAAACCCGAAGATAGATAGAGATGCTTAAAATTAACAGGATGGTTTCAAGCCATCCTGCTGCATGCTATCCCATTTCAAGCACTGTTCATTGGTAATTTCAGAGTTCCTTCTAAAATTTTATTCTAATTTAAGCACTGAGCTCAGTATTGGAATGTATGGAGAGCTTATGTTCGCATTGTATGTACATGATGGTTTCTTAGTGCTTGTGGTTAGGGCATGTGAATAGAACAGAAGAAAAAAATTGCTTATCTAATTTTTGTTAACCACAGGGAAAAAGACAGAGGGAGATCTAAAATCAGATGGTGGGATGATGTATGCAATGATATTAAGAAATATAAAATCATAAGGTGGAATGTAAGATCTAAGGACAGAGAAATTGGAAGAGGTCAGTGGTGGAAGCGAAGGCATGCATTGGACTGTAGTGCCACTTAAGAAGAATATATCCTTCCATCCATAGTAATTCTGCCCCAGGGCAGGTGTTTCATTGCAATAGCATTTTCATGCTATGCTCTGCAGCTTTACTAGGGAATTGTAGGTGTGGTAGCTTCCCGTTGCTTTCCACACCGGTGAAGGAGGATGATGTTGATAATGATAAGGATGATGATGATGATGATGACCATATGATTTCGGGGACCGTTTAGGCCTTAAAGCTTTCCTGACATTTGTCTTACAGGTGAGGAAAAACCCCGATAAAAACCTCACCCAGAAAAACTGTCCTGTCTGGGGGATCGAACCCAGGCCCGCTGCATGACATGGCAGCACGCTACCTTGAGACCACAGTGGTGGACTCAAGAATATATATATAATTTATACGTCCCGTGCCATAGCCGAGTGGTTAAGGCAGGAAGCCTTGGCACAGAGCTACGGGACTTGCGCTGGTTCGAGTCTCCATGGGGGAAGAAATTTTCTCATGGTATTTTGGCCAGTATGGGACCGGTGCCCACCCAGCATCGTGATGCATTTGGGTAGCTACAATAAGTAGCGGCTCTAGGTTGAGAAAACCAGCTATAGCGGCTGGGGGACTCGACATGCTGACCACATGTCACCCCTACACTGGCTGATTATCATCTACCTCTGTGATTAACACATGTGGATGTGAGGCCAGCAGCCTCGAGATGGCAGTTGGAATAAATTTCCGCTACCTCTTGTGTGAATTGAGAATACTACATGTATAAGAAAATTGTATGCTTGTATTGGAATTCTTGGGTAGCTCAGTTGGTTAGAGCGCTAAAGGTACAGACTTAATATCTATATATAAAAGCGTTAACTGCTATAAAGTAAATATTCTCTTTAAAAATTTGCTTAACTGTTATGTTAGCTGCGAGATGGCAGTTGGAATAAATTTCCGCTACCTCTTGTGTGAATTGAGAATACTACATGTATAAGAAAATTGTATGCTTGTATTGGAATTCTTGGGTAGCTCAGTTGGTTAGAGCGCTAAAGGTACAGACTTTAGAGACTCGAGTTCAAATCCCGACTCAAGCATTCTTTTTTCTTTTCATATCTTATTTGCCAAATGTCAAAAATATATATATAAAATATATTTCACATTTATTTAACAAACTTCGCTACATTTTTCTTGCAAATATTAAAAAATATGATAAAATTTGTATAATTTTCTGAATTGTTTTGTATCTGTGGCATATCCAATATTTTGTTCTTAAACCATTGTGGCTGATAGAGAGGATGTTCATAAATTATATGTAGGGCAGCAATTTTTGTACAAAAGTTGTTGCATAAAGGAAGAAGACTTTTAACTCTACAATGCTTATCCAATTTTATTACCTTATTCTACATGCCTGTATGCATTCGCACACCCGTGTAGAAATTAAGTTACAATAAAATAATAGGAACTAAGTTTCAATAATAGAAATTAAGTTTCTATTATTGAAAAAATTTTTTTGCTAATTTTTTCAATGGAACATATAACTGGGCGAACATAAAATAGATATAAAAACATAAAAATAGCTTTTAACATTGTAACATTCTGTAAGAAAATAAATAGTTTAAAGATAAAGGGAAAAAACTTATTTTAGCCAAATATATTAATTTATCATAATGATACCGAGGGTAAATCAAAATAATTTGTATATTTGCAGAAGTATCATTAAATAAAATAAGTAAATACTAGATTTTAAATATAATAAAATTAATATGTAGGATGTTCCGAAACTATTTGTTCAAATTAATACTGGAGGTCGAGAACATGAAAACAAATATTTTTCGATAAGAAACATATGGTCTCGGAAGTCAACATGTAATTTTAGAGAACATTTTGTTAATGGTGCCGAGGTGACCATGTGGCCTGGCCACCCAGATCACCTGACCTCACATGTCTGAATTTCTTCCTCTGGGGGGATATGAAACCGTTGTGGAAACCGAAGAAGATCTCGTCGCTAGAATTGCCATCACTGCTAGGACCATTGCGGACATGCCAAGAATCTTCGAACGAACACGACAGCAGTCGATGGTCAGATGATGTACTGCATGCATACAGACCAATGGTCGTGCATTCAAGCAATTCCTGTGATACTACTGCTCTAATTAGCACATTAAACTACTTTTTGTGTAAATCGTCCCTAACACTACAAGTTGACTTCAAAGACCATATGTTACTTATCACAATATATTTGTTTTGATGTTTTCTATTTCCTGTATTAATTTGAACGAATAGTTTCGGAACACCCTGTATTTCTATATCATCATCATGATTCTATACTTCCATTTAAGAGCATATGGCATCAATAACAGCTTTCCACCGGACGCTATTACTGGTAAGTGTGCACTTCATTCCAGGATTTTCGTATCTTCTTCACTTCATCGCTTCCAGGTATGGCTTGGACGTTCTTTATTTCTGGCTCCCTGTGTGTTCCAATCAAGGGCACGTATTTCAACAGAGTCAGGTTTTTTTCTCCATAAGTATCATTAATAAATTAGTAACTAACTAAGGTTCATGGCTGCACGGGTATAAGCTCGCCATACATCCCTATCCTGATGTAATGTTTTCCAATCGTCCCCTGTATAATTCACTTTCCTCAAACGGTTAATGTTATGCCCCCATTCCACTTTTGGCCTATCTATTAGGAGCTTTCCCTCTGGGTTTCCAAGTTTCTATGCCCCTCTTTCATTCACCATTCGTATCACATGTCCTATCCATCGCAGTTTACGAGACTTACCTGTTCTTATTTTATTTGATTTCCAGTGACGATCATATACTACATTATGTAAACTCCATTTCATGTAATTCTGTTATGTAGCCTTCTCCATTTACCTGTCTTTGGTTAAAAAATGTCTAAGAATTAAATAACTAGTATATTTATGTAACTTTGAAATACCGGTGTAAGGAATTCAAAACCATGAATAACTAATTCACATAATATCTTTATATGGGATTCACGTGAATCCAAGAAGCCAATTTTATAGAACTATTTAGAAGTAAATGGCAATACATGTGATAATAAAATTGCATTCTAAGTTAAAGGAGAGAATATTCGAATATATAATTCCTTAGGAATTAACTTCAGAAACAATAAGTAAAATAATAATTATGATGATGGGGTTCACTCGGATCTCATACTCGTATAGGCCTACATTGCAGGGGTAATCGATTCTTAAGCTAATTTATTATCAATATTTTATTCGCGATGTATCTTGTAGCTTACGTCAATTTGCTTAGTTTCATTAATCGTCATCATCATCACTCCATGGATTAGGCAATTGCCGTTCCGACTTCATAATGCATCAGCCCAACGTCTTCTAGGTCTTTCAACATCACGTCTTCCTCTTGCTTGATAATTTCTTGCTAACAATGGATATCTCTCCTTACTCATTCCATCATATGATAAATCCATTTCTGTCTGTAATTCGTGACCTTATCCAATAAAGGCTGTACTTTCAATTCTTCTCTTATATCCTCATTTCTTATTCTATCAATGAAGCTTCTCAGTAAGATGAATGTCTCCTGGAAGCGTTTACGAGCGCTTCGCAGGACAAGGATGGTGGAAGGCTGCTTCCTCTGAGCCTCAAAACATGCTCCTCTGGGTATCCACCCCCCAAGAGAGGACTGCTTCTTCCGCTCTTCAAGCCCTACAAGTTTAGCTGTGCTATTCCTTGTCGCCCTGTTGAGTTTCATTAATATCTTGAATAAAACAGAAGAAAATGAAAAATTATAAATTAATTAAATTTTCATTTTTATGGCAGTAAGAGATACATTAAACCCTATGTTAATTAACGGGGTTTAGCTCTGTATCTAACATAAAACATTTACAATCCTTGCATTGTATATGATTTTATATCATGTTAAGCCACGGCTATGGTCTCGAGGTAGCCTGCTGCTTTGTCACGCAGCGGGCCCGGGTTTGATCCCCGGTTGGGACAAGTTTCCTCACCTGTAAGACATGTCAGGAAACTTTAAGGCTCAAACGGGGTCCGAATATCATTTCATCATCATTAACATATTATTAAGTTTAGGATTAAGGCCTCTCCTAGCGCAAGATTTACCATCATCGCCACCTATCATATATCATTGGGGCAGCGTAACTCCCCCTTCCAGGCGCCCGAACCTCAGAAATGGGTTACATAACGCCATGCCAGGAGAGAATACCAGAATGTCGAAATGACAATGTGGTGGCATTGAATAAAACAATAGTACCCCAGTTGATCCATGTATAAAACATTGTTTAATTTTTTATTAGTCATTTTTCTGGCTGTAAGGCACATTGAAATCTCAAATAGGAATGAGATGCACAAAGAAATTAAACATAGGCTCAATTCTGGAAATGCGTGCTATTATGCATTGCAGAGACTCTTGATGTCCCAACTCCTTTCAAAAAACGTTAAACTGAAAATATATAAAACTATTATTCTACCAGTTATAGGCCTATGGATGCGAAACATGGACTCTTACTTTAAGGGAGGAAAGGAGATTACAAGTATTTGAGAATAAAGTACTTAGGAAATTTTTTGGACCAAAGAGAGATGAACAAACAGGTGAATGGAGAAGACTACATAACAATGAACTACATGGTCTTTATAGGAAGCCAGATATAATAAGAACAGTTAAGTCTCGTAGACTGCGATGGGCAGGCCATGTTGCACGTACGGGGAATGAAAGACTTGCATTGAAGCTTCTTGTAGGAAAGCCAAAGGGGAAAACGCCCAGTTGGTAGACCAAGAATGAGGTGGGAGAATAACATTAACTATGATTTGAGGGAAGTAGATTATACAGGGGATGATTGGAAAGCATTAGCTCAGGATAGGGATGTATGGAGAGCGTATGTCCGCGCGGCCATGAACCTACGGGTTCGATAGTGTCAGTGAGTAAGTAAGTAGGCTAAGTAAGGCACATTGAATCCTACGTTTAATGAGGTAATAAAATTAACTGGGCATGGTAATATATTTTCTAATTTGTTATGAAGGTGATGATGATTTTTATGTCACTTGTTTTTCTTTCTCTATACTTACAGCCATTTTATTTAACTGATGAATTTTAAGTATATATTTATTTATCTCAAGTATATAATTTACATTTATTTTAACATTGTTGATTGTCTGTACAGTGCTGAAAACAATACAGTAATGTGATATAATCTTCCCAGTGAATGTATTTGAAGGTACGTTTTGAAAATCGCTTTATTTAAATACACTAGGAAGTTTATAATGAATAATTTGGCAACACTGATAATTAAATCTGTTTTATAACCGATCATTCGATGTGATTAAATCGGACGTGTTGACGAATCTACTGGTAAGTAAGCAATTAACAAGAATATAAGATTATTCTTATTTGTTTATTAATTTATTCGTAATGTAAATAAATACGTACATTTTGAGTATACCCGAATGAGCAGTAGTTCGTGTTTGGGCACAATCCCCCTCCCCGAAAAAAATACAAAAATGTATTTAATTAATTATGACATTACATTTGGTACATAATTATGTCCTATGTATAATTATAATTAGTGGAAATATGAATAGAACTCACTGTAAACCACTTTTTATAAAATTAGGAATTCTTATTTAGACATCAATGTACGTATGTATTTACTTAATTTACATAAAAAATAATTTGCACAAATATACGTGCTGTACTTCTCTTCATAACTATCGTACTAGGGAAAAATTAAATACATGTAAATTTAGTTAAACTCAAAATAGTTATGAGATGGTATTCGTGAATATGTTAAATAGTCTTCCACTTGGTATAAAGAATCATCCTCTTTCAAATTTTAAATGAACAGTATACGGCGTTGAAGTAATATCTTATGCAATTTTGTTTAGTACAACTGGAACTTAGCTCTGAATTGATATATTGATAGTCTATTGTGATACAATTGAGGTAAGCACTTGTTACTGATCGAGAAAAAGTTTTTTCAATTTTCGAGATGTTACATGCTTACCTAATGAGTATTGCATACTATTTTTTGGTCAAAGTGACTAATTTTTATTAAATATAGTAATAAATGAATTAAAGTATTGGTTGGATGTAAATGACTTCTATCAGAAAGAAGAATTTGGTGATCGTTGCTATGTAGCTTTTCATTTGTTTTATTATAAGCAAGGGTTGTTGGCTGTGGAGACATTTTTATATGTAGTACCGTGATTAGAATCTTTTTTGATAATTTTATTATGGAAGGAGTCATGGTAGATGATAGAGAAATTGAAGAAGCCTGGAGAGTGGGATGTTCTGCATTAATTCCGTAAAAGTCTAAAGAAAGGTACAAGTTAGTGTACAAAACATTCAAGAAATGTTTTATTTTACTTACCGAACTTACAGAACGTGCCCATATCAGCATTGTGATTTCTTTTGTTTGCATATTAGATGTGGGAACGATGACTACCAAGGATTGCTTTGATCTATGAACTTACTTCCAGTAACAACAGTATTGGTAAGTATAAGAAATTAGTCACATCGACCAAAAAAAATACATTTTTGTAATGTAAATTCATTTATTTTTATTTAGCCTTTTAATAAAATATATTCTGATGATTATATACATCTTTATGTCCACCGCTGTGACTTGTCACAGAGCAAGCCCGGGTTCGATCCCCGGTCTGGGTGAGGTTTCTATCGGGGTTTTTCCTCACCTGTAAGAGAAATGTCAGGAAAACTTTAAGGCCCAAACGGTCCCCGAAATAATATGGCCATCATCATCATCATCATCCTTCACCGGTGTGGAAAGCAACGGGAAGCTACCACACCTACAATTCCCTAGTAAAGCTGCAAAGCATAGCATACAAATGTTATGATTGCAGTGAAGGACCTGCCTTCGGGCAGAATTACTATGGGTGGATACATCTTTATATAATTTATGTTGATCAATCTTGCTTGTTTACATGTAAAAGGTTAATTAAGTTTGTCGTGGTTTGTTTTTATTGCGAAATTTGTACCCATTTAAATGGATATTACATTAAGCTTTACATATTATGAAATAAGCATAGTTTGTAGGCCTACTCCAGTGTTATCACTGGGAGATTTGATAATAAAATACATATTTAATGATGTGGTATTATTAAGAGATAGTGAAGAGATACAAATACCACTCTATTGATAAACGCTAAGCAATTGTGGCTGCAAGTAAACATAAATAAAAACTAAATATATGATCACACATAGAAATACATTACATAATGGAAATGGGCAGTTAATGATAAATGAAGGAAATATTGAAGTGCCGGAATACAAATGCTTAGGAATAATAAATAATTACAAACAGGAATGAGGCGCAGAAGGAAATTAAGCATAGGCTCAATTCTGGAAACGCACGCTATTATGCAGTACAGAGACTCTTGTCAGCCCAACGTTAAGCTAAAAAATATATATAACTTTTATTCTTCCAGTTATATGGATGTGAAACACGATATTTTACTTTAAGGGAGGAGAAAAGATTACGAATATTTAAAATAAAATTTTTAGGAAAATTTTTGGATCAAAGAGAGACGAACAGACAAATGAGTGTAGAAGACTAGACCTGCATTACCAGTCGGCTGTGTGTTATTTATGGAAAAATATATGTAAAAGTACAGTCGAGTCTCGTAAATTGTGATGGGCAGGACATGTGGCAGGAATGAGAAATGGAAGAGAGGCATGGAAGTGTCTTGTAGCAAAACTGGAGGGAAAGCTCGCGATAGGTAGGCCAAGAATGAGGTGGAAGAATAACATTATACATAATTAGAGAGAGAAAAAATACACAGGGATGATTGGAAAACATTAGCTGAGTTTAAGGGAAGTACGGAGAGCTTCAGACCGCGTGCCCATGAATCTGCGGATTCGATAGTACCTGTGAGTTAGTTAGCTTATATCTTAAAAAAAAAAACCTGAAAATATAATTTTTGAGAATAAAAAAAATGGGAATCTCACTTAAGGGGAGGCGGTATTGAAGAGAGAGAAAAAAATATTTCAAAGTAATTATATCATCATCATCATCATCATCATAGTACATTCACGAATTTAGGCCATTTGTTGACCTGTTTCGGCCTCAAGAGAAACTCCATCTAAAAGTCTTTTGAGTGGACGTCCTGGTCTTCTTCTTCCTGCAGGTTGATATCTTAACATTTGTTTGGGTATTCTGTGATCTTCCATTCGATGAACATGTTGCATCCATCTTGACTTATAATAAAAAATTTTGTTTTCTAAAGGTTCCATGTGTAATTCTTCTAAGATGTCTTCATTTTTTTGTGATCTAGTAGTGTGTATCCTGTAGTCCTATGAAGGTATCTCATTTCAGCAGATCTAAGTCTCTGTATATCCTTCTGTTTCAACGTCTGTACTTCGCTACCATAGAAAAGAGTTGGAAGAGCCAGTGTTTTATACACTTTTAATCTTGAATGCTTTTGGACTAACTGTGGCTTGAAGATAGAATTTATTAACCCTAAAATTCTTAAAAATTTAGATATTTTTGCATTTACACCCTTTTCTTCTTCATATTGTAGAAAGCAACGGGAAGCTACCACACCTACAATTCCCTAGTAAAGCTGCAAGCATAGCATGAAAATGCTATGACTGCAGTGAAAGACCTGCCCTCGGGCAGAATTACTATGGATGGATGAGATATTGCAGCTTAGATATGTAAAATTATTCACCTGCTCCAAAATTTTATTGTCCAGTACAATTTTACTTCTGACAGGATCTACACCTTGAAATGCCATAATTTTTGTTTTTTTCTGTGGATATCTTCAAACCATATTCTTCTGTAATTTTGTTAAGTTCATACAGACCTTTCTGTAGATTATCTTCTGAATTTGCTGTTATTATTTGGTCATCTGCAAACAATAGGGTGTTTAATTTTCTATTTTCTGATATTCTTATTCCAAATTTATATCTGGTTCTAATTACCTGATATTAATACATTTTCGTGTTAATAATTCATTTGCTTAAATAGCATTACAATGCGAGGTTGGGAAGTGGTTTTTACAGAAGTGAACAAATGATTAAAATTTTTCGAGATTTTGTAAAACGCTTCACAAACGTGTGTTGTACATTTATTTTTTGCACGATGGTGTTTTCGAAATAATAAATAAAGTAAAATAATATCTTTGTTGGAAATATTTGCGTTCATTATAAACAAGTGGTGCACCGCTGTGGTCTCGAGGTAGCGTGCTGCCTTGTCACGCAGCGGGCCCGGGTTCGATCCCCGGTCGGGGCAGTTTTTTCTGGGCGAGGTTTTTATCGGGGTTTTTCCTCGCCTGTAAGACAAATGTCAGGTAAACTTTAAGGCCCAAACGGTCCCCAAAATCATATGGTCATCATCATCATCCTTCTCATTATCATCATCACATCCTTCACTGGTGTGGAAAGCAACGGGAAGCTACCACACCTACAATTCCCTAGTAAAGCTGCAAGCATAGCATGAAAATGCTATGATTGCAGTAAAGGATCTGCCTTCGGGCAGAATTACTATGGATGGATAAACAAGTGACTGAAGTTAGCAGTCTGGCCAATGTATATACGGTAAACGTCGGAAATAATTTAGTTAAGACTACAGCAGGCCGTGACACCAATCAGATATAAAATGGCGACAAGTGTGAATTTATTGTTTTATATTGTTTCAAATAAATTTCATTTCATTAAAAATGCAGTTATTTGTTTCGTATAATGTAGGCCTATATTAACACTACCTTTTGGATAGATTTTTGTATATACATTGTACGTAGTATATAGGCTATATAAAGGACACTGGTTTTACTTCTTGCGCTGGGCAGGTAATTTGTAACATTACAGTGTAGTTATTTAGTTATTTATAGGTTGGAAACCCCGACATTTAGGTAATTGAACTTTCAATCATGGTCGCCATTCGTGTACGTACGACAGAACGCATTATTGTGCAAACATATATATTATGTAATTTTAGAGATCTTAATTAAACTGAAAACATATAGGGTCTTTCACATATTACGCAATTTTTAAAAATATAATAATTAAGTAAAAAATGCATACACATATTTTTTTCATCTATATACACTCCCATTGGCTCAACTGCACATCTACTAGCGCTTAATTTTTCAGTTATATCGTTGTAAACTATAACTCTTATTCTGTATTTACTAACATTATTTAATATTTTAAACTTTTTGAAACAATTTTACAACATTATTAGATAATTTTGAAGTATTTATTTAAATATGCAAATCACAATATTATGACACTGTTAGACAATATTGTGATGCTAACTGCTATTTTCTCCACAGAGTATATTACTTAGTCTATGAAGTTTCTATCGCTATTTTGGGTTATCGCTGGTTGGATCAGCGTTAGGGAGTGTTATGTAAGTGTACCTACACCCATTTTTAATAAACGTTTCGTAATTTTAATATTACTAATATATTTCTTAATATAGATTCGGGGATTTATTGCAAATATTGGTCATTTAAATTTCATAGCGACGGATAATAATCGAGGATGATAATCGATATGTGGTTCGATTGTGGATTATCTATAAACTGTGGCGCATGCGCACTGTTGTTCTATAGGACTTTGAAAATATTTCACGCTATTTTAAGTGCAGTTTTTCCCTCCCATTTAAGTGCGGAAAATTATATCAGGCATATGTCCATCTCCATCATCTCGGCAAGCAGTTACTCGGTCTATGAAGTTCGTGATGACCCTTTCACAGACATCTCTGTTGATGTCGTTGAAGACAGGTTGAATTTCTTTCTTAAGTGTGTGTGGTTTGTTTACGTAGGTTTTGGGCTTGGAATGACCAAACATAAAATCGCCCGGACGAAACCGTACGGTTCGTACGGAACACAACATTGGATTGGTGCAGGATAGTGTGGCTATGAGCCCTCAGAAATGTCTATTGAGATAGCGGACATGGACATATAAAGTAAAAAAAAGTAAAGTAAAGTGATCCCACAACAGACCCGGAGGCCCTTGGGGTAGTAGGAGGTTAAGGCTCCCACTTTTACTAGAGAATCGGCACTTTATGTCAGCCGGGTTGTCAGCCCTGCGTGACGGCCGCCTTTACCCCCAGGACAAGCGTCTGGTACTCATTTCCGTTAGAGGCTGAGTCGACCCCAGGGCCATAGTGCCGCCAGTGGGTTTGGGTCAGTTTAAAAATCCTGACCCCAACGGGACTTGAACCCTCGACCCTCCGGCTTGTAGCTCAGTGCCTTAACCACTACGCTACGGCGTGCCCCCGGACGTGGACATATGCCTGATATATTTTTCCGCACTTAAATGGGATTGTATGTAAATGAAAATTTAAAAAAAATGTTAGATACATTTTTTACTTAATTATTGCAATTTTAAAAATTGCGGAATATATGAAAGAGACTATATAAAGCTGTTATTCTCCCAGTTCTATTATATGGATGCGAAACATGGACTCTTACTGTAAGGGAGGAGATTAAGAGTATTTGAGAGTAAAGCTCTTAGGATTTTTTTACCAAAGAAAGATGGAGAAACAGGTGAATGGAGAAGAGTACCTAACTGTGTCTATACGATCTTTATGGGAAATCATATATAATATATACATACATTGTTGTAGCCTTGACTGGAAAAGTTCATGTGGACGAATTATCTGTGTTTAATTTATCTTTATTTGTGAAGGATTTTAGTTACCTAATTTTGCTTAATAATATAGTCAATATCAATCTGAATTGTGGTTGATAATATTTTCAAGAAATTAATCGTATTTTTATCAAATAAATAACTTTATTATTTTGAATTCTGGGATAAAGTGTACTTACCGTCGCAAATAAATTCTTCTAAGTTCTATAGAATCGCAGTGCGAATGCGCTAGTGCTTCATGTAATCCCAGAAAGATAAATGCATCCTCCAGCAGTTGGCGGTATATGGATGTGAAATCAGTATGACCAACATTGACTCACAATTCCCAGAACTTGTCTAAATATGTATAATTAACACGAAATAAACTAGTGGAAATATGATTTTACTTGGTAACCGTCCGACATTTTGAATTTTTCATAGAATAACAGATATGAAGAGTTAATTTATTTTACGTATCAAATCACATTTAAAAAGCAAGGAACCTAAAAGCTAACCAAACCTAAATCAATTACTGTAACACAAATCAATTACTCTAACGTAGGTGAAATCTAGGGAACGTGGAAGTGATGTTGGCAACATCTGGAGTATTTTGGGTTGTTGATGGTGGCAACGTTGGAACAACATAGGAAGAGGAGGGAAAATAGCAGAAAGTAGCAAGGAAGAATGTAGGACGATCATGTTTTACGTAAATATATAAATATAAAAAAAAGATCGTTGCAACATTGGACGATGTTTAAAAGTGTTTAGTACATCAGTGGAATAAGAAATTAAATTGAAAATTTTTTGCGACCGTTAGTATACAACACCCGAAGGTAAACGAGCCTTAGTTACCATATAATTTAATACAAATATCTTGTCGAATATAGACGTGTTTTTGTGGAGCTCTTGAGTTTTTTCTTTCTTTGAAATGGGTAAACCTAGGCAGAGGATAGCAACTAGTGAAGAAGATCGAGACAGCGAAATAATAATAGCTGTAAAGAAAATGTTTGAAGAGTTAAAGTCCTCTTGGGCAGCGGGAAGTCAGTGACCTTAAGAAGTCTGTCGAATTCATGTCCGACAAATTTGATACTCTACAATTACTCCGTACAGTTGGAACATGCGAGAAAAGAACTCAAGGATACAAAAGAAGAGTTGTACCCATTGGGTTTAATTCCTATTAAAAAAAAAAGAAGAATAATTCAAACTTTTGAGAGGAGAAAATGCGGATCTACAAAGAGAATTGGATCTACAGCAGTACACGCGCAGGGACAACATTATGTTGTATGGAGTTCCTGAGTCGGTGTACAATGATATAAATTCTATCTCAAACACAATAGATGCAGTAGAATTAACCAAAGACATCAGTATTGCTCATCGCCTTCCATCAGAAACTGAAAAAAAAAAAAAAAAAAAAAAAAAAAACGCGTGCTATTGTAGTCAATATTTTCAAAAGGAAAACCAGAGACGAATGGTTAACGAAGTTTTGTCATGAGGCAAAAAAAGACAATGATGGTCCAGGAATAGCGGCTTCAAAAATCAAGACGGCATGGAAGGAGGGACGTATCAGTGCCGGAGACCAACTAACAATGGCGACAAGACAACTACTCAACGTGACAAGGGATGCAGCCAAGCAGAAGGGTTACCAATTTGTGTGGTCACGTGATGGAAACATTTTTGTAATTTAACAGTTTCCAATCCTGTTATTTTAACACAGTTCCAATAATGGATCATATTATAATATTATAAATAATTGTGAAAAGAAAAATTAATGCCTGAACTAGGAATCGAACCGTGGACCTCTAGTTCTCCAGACTAGTGGTCCACGGTTCGATTCCTGGTTGAGACATTAATTTTTCTTTTCACAATATCATTATAATATTATAAAATTTTTTAAGACAAAATGAACTTAGCCAGGTGAGTAGGATTAACTGTCCACAGAACATAAATAATTTGTAAAAATTTGGTGAATAATTTTGTAGTCACGAAATTCTATTGATT
Source organism: Diploptera punctata (assembly GCA_030220185.1). Lineage (NCBI taxonomy): Eukaryota > Metazoa > Arthropoda > Insecta > Blattodea > Blaberidae > Diploptera > Diploptera punctata. Next base: position 882,195 of record JASPKZ010007177.1, read on the forward strand.
TGACAATGACTTGTAATATAATGTTAGATGAAATAGATCTCCACACTTTCAATAGTAATCCAAAAACAATCATATTTGATGACATCACTGAATGCGATGAGTATATTAATATCATTTTATCAGACTTCAAACTACTTCACATGAACATTCGTATTATAAATAGATTTTTTTTCGGAATTCTGAGCCTTACTCGAAAACTTTTTATATTCTTTTGATACCATAGTGCTCACAGACACATGGCTTGATCACGATTCCAGTTTTGATATCAATTGCTATAAAAATCTGTTAAGACTGATAAGAATAATAAATGTGACGGCATAATTGTTTATATAAAAATAACATTTAAGTATCTTTGAATGACGTTGATATATCTCACTGCAATTCTATACATCTAAATTTCCTATTAAATAATATCCCAGTTGCTCTGTTCAATATATATCCCCAAATCTTTGTAAATTCAGCTTCGTACAATAATATGAAAGGTTCTAGTTTTCTTATAAAGAAGTCAATAACCACATTATCGTAGACGACATTAACATTCAAATTTTAGAAAATAAATTAGATAATTGTGGAAACATATACATGGATGTAATGAACGAATATGGATATTTAAAATACCTCAATTCTACCATTAGGCCATCATCCAAAACTGAATCATATCTTGATCATAGGCCCTATATTTTAAAAACAATTAGTGGTATAAATTAAACCGGGAGTATATAGTAGTGCTATAACAGATCATTATATAGTTTTTGCTTTATTTGCGAGCCCACATAAAATTTCAAACAAAAATCCTTTTGAACCCTCTCAGAATTACAAACAAATTATTAATTATAAATATCTAATAACCCAACTTAAAAACATGAATTGGGATCCGATTTTGAACTGCACAGATGCGGAATTAAGTTTGAATATGTTTTATAAAACCTTAAGTAATCACATCTCCAAATCTTCTACTACCGTCTCATATATTACCAGCAATTACAAAAAAAATTAAACCGTGAATTACAACTGGCATTGTTAAATAAATAAGAACTAGAGATAAAATTGCGAGGCAAGTAAAACGTGAACCCTTGAATACTGAATTATTTAATAAATATAAATTATATAGAAATATGTTAACACGCGTGATAAGATCTTTGAAAATTAAATAGGCCTATTATTATGAAAAAAATAACAATAACAAATAAAACCTTAAACAAATTTGGCAGACAGTCAGTGAGACCACTGATACATTTTCAAGTAAAACATCTACAATCAATGAAATCATAAATCAGAATGGTCAAAAATACAGAATAAAAATGATATTGCCAATGAATTTAATGAGCATTTTACTAAGATAGGACGCAACATTGCTGCTAACATAAATAAGAAAATATTTAATTCTTCTCACTACAATTTTGAAAATAAGGTAATCACGTCTTCACTGTTTTTATTCCCTGTGAGTGAAAACGAAATTATCAACATTATAAAAGAATTTAAAAGATGTATCTCCGGGAATAGACGAAATAACAAACATTACTCTTAAACTTACTGTCGAAACTATAGCAAAACCACTTACCTACATACTTAATTTGTGCATTTCTCAAGGAATCGTTCCATCAGCTCTAAAACGTGCCGTGATTGTTCCAATATACAAGGCCGGAGACAAAAATAAGCTTAACAACTATAGACCCATATAACTTTTACCGATCCGATTGAGGGTCTTTCCACTTTTCAGCGGTTGCCCTTTTACCAGCCGGCTGCTGGCCCTTCACATCAACCTGTGTCAATCACAGAGGTAGATGATCAACAGCCAGTGTAGGGGTGACATGTGGTTAGCATGTCGAGTCCCCCAGCCGTTATAGCTGGTTCCTCAACCTGGAGCCGCTACTTATTGTAGCTACCCGATTGCCTCACGATGCTGGGTGGGCACCGGTCCCATACTGGCCGAAATACCATGAGAAAATTTGTTCCCCCATGGAGACTCGAACCAGCGCAAGTCCCGTAGCTCTGCGCCAAGGCTTCCTACCTTAACCGCTCGGCTACGGCTACTTTTACCAAGTTTTTAAAAGATCTTTGAAAAATGTATAAAGACACGATTAATGAATTTCTTGCATAAAAACTTTGTTAAACAGAAATCAATTTGGTTTCAGACATAAGATACTGTAAGCACAGAGGATGCAATTATGACTATCACTTCAAAAATAATTCATAACCTAGACTCAGGAAATAAATGCCTAGGAATTTTCTTAGATCTCCAAAAAGCATTTGATAGAGTAAATCATAGCATTCTGCTGGATAAAATAGATAAAATTGGCATTAAAGGACTGCCTTAGAACTATTTAAATCGTATTTAAGTAATAGAACCCAAACAACAAAAATCGACGAAAAATACAGTAATAACCTATGCGTAATATTGATATAGGTGTCCCTGAAGGAACTGTTTTAGGACCAAGTTTATTCCTAATTTATATTAATGATTTACTAAAAATTAACTTAGAAACATTTTCTGGTTCTATATATTCATATGCTGATGACACAGTTGTCATTTTCCGGCTCTATGTGGACCGAAACCATACATAATGCTAATAAAGGAATCAATGTAACTAAAGAATGGCTAGACTCAAATTTACTTTCTTTGAATATCTCAAAAATTACATTAATTCCTTTTTCTTTAACATCACGCGGTATATACGTGGTACAGTCATTAAGTTTTGAGACTGAGCGCATAGTGGCGCTTTGGTGCACTATAGCGCATAGGTGGCGCCGTGACATGGTACCTTGTCAGTCTCTCATCCCAGCAAGCAGAACTACGGTCTTTGTTGTGACGGTGATTTGAATGCGCACGTCGGAACTCGGGATGTCACAGTTTGAGCAACGGGGAAACATCAACTTCTATCAGAAATTAGGCAAAACCGGTCCGAAACGTTTCAAATGATGCAAGTTTACGGTGAGGACTCATTGAGTCGCAGTGTTATGTTCAGGTGGCACCGACGTTTTTTGCAAGGAAGAGACAGTTTGGAAGAGATGTGCATGCTGGTCAGCCACAAACAATTCGAACTGAACGCAGGATCGAAGAAGTTGTAACGTTGGTGCGTGGTAACCGCTCCCAATCGGTAGACGATTTCGCAGCAGCATCAGGTATCAGCCCTGGCACTAGCTACAAAATTCTGTCTAATGACCTGAACATGTCTCGTGTTACCCTGCACAGTGTGCCACAAATCCTGTCGCAAGTCCAACGTGATGATTGCATGACGATTTGTGGTGACCTCGTCAGTAGTACTGACGATGTTCCGACGTTACTCAACCGGGTAATAACTGGAGACGAAACATGGTGTTTCCTTTACGATACGCAACTGAAACGACAATCCGCCATCTGGAAAACGTTATTACCACCACTACAAGACAGGTCAAAAGGCAAGGTGATACTTGAACTGTTTTTTTTATTCAAATGGAATTGTTCACAAGGGATTCATCTCAGAAGGTGCAACTGTAAACAAACCCGCAACAAAGAGATCCTTGGCGATTCAATTCGCCGTAAGCGACCTGAGGTTTGGCGTACAAAGAATTGGCTGTTGCTACACGACAACGCTCCCGCACATCGTTCTGCCCTTGTCCAAGAGGAATTTACAATGCAACAGGTGACAGTTTTGCCACATCCTCCGTACTCACCTGATCTCGCACCATGCGATTTTTTCTCTTTCCTCGCATGAAAGCAATTCTACGTGGGCGTAGATTTCATTCTTCCGAAGAGGCCATGACTGCCACAAGAGATGTCATACGGGATCTTCCTGCCAACATCTCATCGATGCTTCCAGCAGCGTTAGCAAACGTGCATAAGATAATGGAATTTATTGCCTTTTTTTTCAGAATAAAGAAAATACATACGCATTTACATTGCGCACGGGCCTGCTTGGCCGTACGTGCATTATTTTTCCATGAATAAAAAAAATAAAACTAATAATATAAACAAATACCTACAAATACACCTGTATAAAAAAAACAATAACAGGCTACATATAAGTAAAATCTATGTCTACACTAAATCACAATAATACATATCTACATTCATCCACATTCCGTACATTAATATTTAAAAAAAATGCTAGAAAACAAATCAGAAAAAAAACACACACATACACCCCCACACCCCCACACATATACACACCGCACGCTCATACCCCCCTCCCCCCGTCCCTGCAGACATTAAATGCACTATCAGACTATTCAACTTATCAGACCTACTTATTATATAACATGATTAAAGATCGAAAACAAAGACCATATTGAGATTCTTCTTATTGTTAATACATATATCCTTAATCTACAATGTTGTTATATCTCAATTTTCTTACTGTATCCAAAAATTTGCATGTTTTTGATTCACTCTCGATCCGTCCTAAAAGGTCCCAACACGCCACTCTCCCTCGATCCGACCTGAGAAATCTCTCCGGCAGCATCTGTAATCTAAGTTGTTCTGTCTCTCTACAGAATGCTATAATATGCTGCCAGTTTTCATGGTCATCGCATAGTGGGCATAGTTTAATGCCTTCCTCATTTGTTAAATTATGGGCCATCCATCCCCCCAAATGAAACCATGCAATAGCACTTCTATCATTCCCATCCAAAGAGTCAATATATTTCTCCCTTCCCCACGAAAGTTTCAGTTCCGTCTGCAAGGTGAGCGATATTTTCTGGTTACACTCTGCTTCTATATACTGTCTGTCTATATCGATTAGTCTCTTCTTAACTTTCCTCCAAACATTTCTATTATTCCGCGTACTCCTCTCCCATACCCAACCTATCCCTATGCCCTTCAATCCCCTTTCTACACCGATTACCCAATCTCCCGAAACACACTGCCTTTTCTGTTCATTGTAACACTCTGCTCTAAGCGAGTCCTGATTCCCGTTTATTATGTCCAACCAATACTTAATAGCCATAATTTTGCCCCTTATTGTGTCCGAAAATGTACCGAATTCTTTCAGTATGCCACAATTTGAAGTCCCCGTTGCTAATCTCATCGCTTTCTTAAGAAACATAGGTTGAATTTTATCTAGTGTCCCCGTTCGTTGCCAACCCCATAATTCTGAGCCATACAGCATGGTCGCTCTCACAGTCGAAGAATAAACCTGTTCTAGTGTACGCATCGGTATATTTCGCAATTTTGACATATTAGTAAGCATTTCGCTTGTCCGGCACCTAGCTCTCATTGTTGCATTTTCGATGTGTCTCGTCCATTTTCCATTCATTGTCAAAGTCATCCCCAAGTAGACAAAGTTTTTAACATTTTCTAAATTCTCGTGCATAAAGGCAACGGCGACTATGTGGTTCTCTTTAAGTGTACGCCGAGTTATCGGCATCTTGTGAGACATCCAAATTCTTGTGGGTGCCTACCCTCCAGGCGTAATGTCTCAGAACTTAAAGACTGTAGTAATATGAATTTCATTCAAACACCAGTCTTGATATTACAATACACAATAACTGTAATAGCACATATTGCACATGTCCATCCTTGAGAATATCAACACAAATGAAATATCTAGGTATTATAATAGATCAATATTTAAGATATGATAAACATGTTTCCTTGTGTAACAAACTACGTAAAACTATTCACAAATTTATCATCCTTCGATTATATTTACCAATGTATGTAGTACGAACTGTTTACTTAGCTCTGGTTCAATCGTTAAACCAATGCGGAATATTAGGTTGGGGTGGAAGAGCAAATTCTATCCTTTCTCCCTTAACATTACTACAAAAACGAATCATAAAAATCTGCTTGCAAAAAGCTTTAGATTACCCTACAAATTTAATTTATTTAGAATTCAACGTGCCAAATATTAAACAAATTTTCAAACATACATTGCTTACCTATTTTCATAAAAATAAAAACGAATTTAAAGAGCACAATCTAAGTTTTTACAGCACCAGACAAAATACTACTTCTTTGTTACATGTTCCAAAATTTTATACAACTTCTGGATTTAAACATAGTAGATATGTAAGACCCAAATTATATAATAAATTAATTAGATCCAATCCACAACTAAGTAAACTGAACATAGCTAATTTTAAAAAGCAATTAAGTTATTTTCTTTTAATTAATCAATTAACTGAATAAAATGGATCATTTGAATATTTTAAAATAATAAATATGAAGCATCGATTTTTGCCTATATTATTATAAATCAATATTTACTAGTTACTTTCTTATGTTTTATTGGTTTTAATCCATCGCATTATATGGTTTATAATGTTTTATGTATATCATTCTCCATTGAATAATTCTTATGTTAGAATAAGTCTTATTCCTAATACATTATTATTTTTTTATTTATATGTGTCACAATTTGTGTAAATTGAAACTGTGAACTGCACCCGAACACGAGGAATTTGCTCATTCGGGTGTCAATGCTGTTTATAACATTTATTTGTTAATAAAAAATGTCATTATTAAAAAAGTTGTGTCTCGTAGACTGCGATAAGCAGGACAAATTACACGAATGGGAAATGCAAGAGGGGCATGGAAAATAGGGAAAGCGCCTAGTACGTGGATCAAGTATGAAATGGGAGAATAACAGTAACCATGATTTGAGGGAAGTAAATTATATAGGGTTGATTTTGGAAAACATTAGCTAAGGATATGGATGTATGGAGATCTTATGTCCGCGCGGGCAAAAAGATGTGTGTTCGACAGTGAGTTAGTTTTAGAAATCTTAAACCATTCAGTCTGAAATCATTTATAAATAACTAGCTAATACCCGGCGTTCGCTGCTACGCCTAAATAAATGATAATGTGTTTTTGCGATTTGCTGAATAAGTAAAAGGAAGCAGAATTATAAATTTATATCGTTATTATATTTATATACGCCGTGCTGATTACAGGCGTTGCCGTTGCCAAAGATTTTACTTATCCCGATCTTCTTGGCAAAATTAGTTGAAAGACGAAAATCATGTTTTTTTATGTTTAGTTGAATAAGTAAAAGGAAAAATAATTATACATTTGCTCTCTTCGTTATTGCAGCTAAAACAAGCAGTAAACTAATTAATTCATTTCCAAACTACCTTTCATACAATCCAAATGGTAAATACAGTTTCATCTTCCAAAATTTAATATAGAAGCAATCACTGTAAGGAAAGCCATATTGTAATTATTTTTAGATACCCCGTACTGATTGCCCGACACTGCCCGGGAATCAACGTATCCCTATGTACTTGGCATACATGAGCTGAAAGGAAAAATTCGTTATTATGAGTTATCCGTAAAATACGCGCCGTGCGCCGCTATGCTTGCCCGGGAATCTACTTATTCCGATCTTATCAATGAAAGACAAAAATGGTTATTGTGAGTTATCCGTAGAAGATAAACATATGCTGTCGCGGACTTCTTTTTGTAGAGTTTTTTGAGACATTCAATTCTGTGTATATTAATTTGGTGTATTTGTTATGGTTCAGGCAGCAGATTTTGATATGTAACGAATTCTTGCTTTAAGGTAGGAGATAAATTAAAAATATTTGAGAATAAAGTTCTTAGGACAAATTTTGGATCAAAGAGAGATGAACAGGGGAATGGAGAAGACTACAAACAGTGAGCTACATAATCTTTATAGGAAACCACATATGATAAGAACAGTTAAGTCTCATGTCTGGGATGGGCTGTACGATTGGGGAATGAAAGAGGAGAATGGAAGCTTCTTGTAAGAAAACCAGACAGAAAAATGCCCAGTTGTTAGACCAATATTGAGGCGGGAGAGTAAAAACGACGATATGAATGAAGTAGATTATACAGGGGATCATTGGAAAACATTTGCTCAGGATAGGAATATACGGAGAGCTTATGTCCACCTCGGCCATTAACCTAAGGTTTTGATAGTGCCAGTGAGTTAGTTGATTATTTTAAAGTTTTTTTTAGATTTGTAATAATAATAATAATAATGGGTATTATTGCAGCCAATGGCCATGTAGAAAGAATTATTTTAATGTCTTACAGAAGTCTGTTATCGATGTTCCTATGTTTTTACACTGTAAAATTTTAGATTTGTGAAGGTAATATTCATTGGTTTGATCTCGCCGAAAATAAACATAATCTATAATATAAATATGCTAAGACAAAACAGCCATGTTCTAAATCTGTTTGTTAACCGATTTTCTTTTTCTTTTCTTTTTTTTATTTAGTAGCTATTGACGAGCTTTAGTGTTGTCAATAAAAATGGAAACAATTTTGCCGTTTTTAACTGCAAGGCAGTTTTTATGTAAATTATCCATGGTACAAGGGTTAAATTTCTTACAGAGAATCATGTGATATAAAAAAATATGCCATTTTTTTAATTGCAAGGCACTAAAATCCAGCGCCAAAGCTCCCATTTAAACTATAGGGAAGTAATATACATGTGTTAATCACAGTGGTAGACGATCATCCTGCCAGTGTAGGATCAACATGTCGGGTCCACTAGCCGTTATAGCTTGTTTTCTCAACGTGGAACCATCAATATTACCAACCAAAGATCCATCAGGCGAATCATATTGTCACCACAAGGCTAGGGTTATATAAACCACAACCCAAAGTTGATAGCAACAAAGGAGTTTGGCTGCCAAGACTTACCCAGTGGGCAACAGGACGCGGCACACTGGGTGACGCTAGTCACTATCACTTCTCAGACAGTGGAACCGATACTTATTGCAGCTACCCAAATTCCTCAGGATGCTGGATGCTAATTTAAATTACTATCACCCCCTCCAACATAAGTATATACCCTGAATTTTTATGATTATGGTCTAATAGAATTTAAAACTAACAATCTAATATTTATATAAAAATGAATGTTTGTCTGTTTGTTTGTTCGTACTTTATGCGCGGCCATACCGTTGATCCGATTATGAAGGGGCTTTTTGCAAAATGTTCAGGAGATTCCCGGGATGAACATAGGCTATAAGAGAGTTGTGATACTCAACTCCCACATGCTTAAAAATCGCCCTTTGTGGTGGAAAAGTGAAAAAAAGTAGCTCTTAGGACGTTTAAATGGCTTACGCTGCCTAAACCATACCTAATACATAAAATTAATGTACACAGAATTTAACAACTCAAAAAGCTCTACAAAAATGTCCGCGACAGCATATGTTAATCTCTTACGGATAACTCATAATAACCATTTTTGTCTTTCATTGACGCCAAGAATATCAAGACAAGTACGTAGATTCCTGTACAAGTATAGCAGCACATGGCGGGTATTCTTTTACGGATAACTCACAATAACGAATTTCGTCTTTTAGCTCATTTATGCCAAAAAGATCGAGATAAGTAGATTCCCGGACAACACCGGGTAATCAGCACGGGGAATCTTAAAATAATTATATAAATATACATTTATAATTATTTTTTATTTTACTTATTCCACTAATCATGAGAAGTAGCCTACATTAATTTTGTCTTTCAGCCCATTTATGCCAAGAAAATCGGGATGAGTAGATTTCCGGGCAACGCCTGGTAATCAGCACGGGGTATCTAAAAAAATATAAATTTATAATCATTTGTCCTTTGATTTATTCAACTAAACATAAAATACATTCATTTTGATTTATTTAGGCGTAGCAGCGCACACCGGGTATTAGCTTAGTGTCTAATGTAATATAAAGTGACGTGTTATTTATGGTCGAATTTGGGCCACTTGGCGAACACTAGTATTTATTATTTAAACAATTATAGGATATAGTTTGCTTTGGAAGGATAGTTACGAGCATTGATAGTGCCAGTGAGTTAGTTAGGGCAGATTTTTATATGTAATGACTAGAGTCCGGATGTTAGGCACTTAAAAAATTCAAAATAGGTAGGCAAAAAGACACTAAAAATTCAAAATAGGCTCTTACAAAAAATGGATAACATAAATTTTTACAGCCTTACGTAAAGAATATAAACATATGCAGTGAATAGCATACGAAGTTATCAGAGATGATTTTGAAACTTGTTTTGTCTTTTTACAAAGAGCAGATTTATGTTTCGCAGTGTGTACGTGCTGCGAAACATGACACTTCTTCGCGCAATTCACTGAAAATGTCACACTTTGCAAAACAATATTGAACCGTCACTTGAGAATATTTCCGCACAAAATTTTTCACGAAATCGGTCAGTTTGTCTTACTGTTTTCCGTTCTTTAGGCATCGTAAAACAACATTTCTAAAACTTAAAAAAAAAAAACCACATACACTTGTCACACCACTTTGTCTTTGAAGCATCTGTCTGTGAACGAGGACTACAGACTGAATTCAGTGTTACCAATATCAAAAATAATATTGCCAGTCACTTAAAGATTCCTTGCAATGATATGTGTCATAAAATTTGTTCATTTCAATTAATTTAATTTAAATACTAAGTTAATTTCGAGAAAAAACGTAAAATAGGCATTTATAGGCAACATTAACTTCATGGAAAACAACTCTAGGGTTGACGGTATGAACTTGACATGAAGTCACTTTTACAGTATCTATAATAAATAACTGTAGGCATTTTCCCTAACATCCGGTCTCTAGTAATGACTGCTTATAGTTAAAAGTTGGCTCCATAGCCGATGGCTACACGCAGAGATACGGGAGTTGTGCTTGTTCGAGTCCCCATGGGGAACAAATTGCCTACCCAACATTGTGAGGAATTTGGGTAACTACAGTAAGTAGCGGCTCCAGGTTGAGATAAACAGCCATAACGACTGATGGACCCGATATGCTGACTACTTGCCTGGCTAGATGATTGTCTACCTCTGTGATTAATATGTCTGGATGTGAAGCCAGGAGTCGGCTGGTAGCCAAGGACCCTCTAGCCTTGTCGCATCACGTATTTAGTTACTTGCAATTAAAATTTCGCTTTGTTATTTATTACAGAAGATTGTAAAAATGTTCCAGAGAGGTAGCGGGAACTCGATCTGACTGCCCTCTCACGGCTTATATAACAAGCATTTTAAAGAGAATTTTTAATTTATAGCAATGACGATTATTTATTTCGATGTTATAATTAAATTTTGACAATTAGAAATGGATATTTTGTGTGTTATTTTATAGGTTTTCGTGGATATAAGTATGATCAAGAAAGGTTTCGTGGGTTTTCCGCGTCGTGGATTCAAGATTGGCATCTGGCCGACGTGCATTTGAAGGCAGCCAGCGAGAGGAAGAGAAAAGACGACTGCAAAAGCGAAAATGGTGAGTGCAACGTTAAAAGGGTTCAATCCACTCAATAAAATAAATAAATTCATTTATAATAAAAAGGTACTCAAGGAATTTAACATTTTCCAATACTGTTATTTTAACAGAGTCTGAACCAGGAATCGAACCGAGGACCTCTATTTATTACAGAAGATTGTAAAAATGTTCCTTAATACATGTATATGATAGTCAAATTTGAATTGTTAAAAATTAACCTATGTTAGACTTAATGGTTTAAAAGTCTAAAATGATATATACCACCTGGTTAAGTGGTAGACAAGACTTTAAGGCCTTAATTATGCCAGGTGAAATAAAATAACGCCATTATTATTATTATTATTATTATTATTATTATTATTGTTGTTGTTGTCGGCCGCGGTGGACTAGTGGATATGCTCCTTGCCTCTGGTCCCAAGGGTCGTGGGTTCAAACCCGGCCGGGGTCGATGGATTTTTAGGACGGAAAAATCCAAGGAGCAAGTCCTCCGGGAGGGACTTTAAACCGTGGGTCCCGAGTCTGAAGATTTTCAGGCTCGTAAAAAATCCTTAAGCCTGAATGAAAAGGCCTCTAAGCAAAATTTACCGAACTTTCCCGTCCTAGTACTACCTTGGCTTCCTAGATGTCAGTATGAGGCGGAACGCTGACCACATACCACTCAAAATGACATATATACGAAAACAGGTGTAACTAATTAGTATGGTTCAAATTCTTCCCCGTAGGGGGAGAGCGCCTAAATATCTGTAAAGGGAAAACATAGGCTTACGATACAATACAAAATTATTATTATTATTATTATTATTATTATTATTATTATTAAAACTAAATATAGCCCTAACACATTTTAAAAATAATATCAAGATATTAGTATAATATCGATCCATAGTAATTCTGGTCGAGGGCAGGTCTTTCACTGCAGTCATAGCATTTTCATGTTATGCTTTGCATGACAGAAAATAAACATAAATATCTGAACCGGGATTTGAACCCAGGACCTCTAACTTGATACGTTATTGCGCTAACACCTGCGCTATCCAGACATCCTAGCACGAACATTTATTTTTTCCTTTATATATATTCTCTATCCAGAGAGGTAGCGGGAACTCGATCTGACTGCCCTCTCATGGCTTATATAACAATTAAGCATTTTAAAGAGAATTTTTTATTTATTTCGATGTTATAATTAAATTTTGACAATTAGCAATGGATATATGTGTGTGTTATATTACAGGTTTTCGTGGAAATAAGTATGTTCAAGAAAGGTTTCGTGGGTTTTCCGCGTTGTGGATTCAAGATTGGCATCTGGCCGACGTGCATTTGAAGGCAGCCAGCGAGAGGAAGAGAAAAGACGACTGCAAAAGCGAAAATGGTGAGTGCAACGTTAAAAGGGCTCAATCCACTCAATAAAATAAATCAATTCATTTATAATAAATTAGGTACTCAAGGAATTTAACATTTTCCAATACTGTTATTTTAACACAGTCTGAACCAGGAATCGAACCGAGGACCTCTATTTATTACAGAATATTGTAAAAATGTTCCTTAATACATGTAGTCCTATATGATAGTCAAATTTGAATTGTTAAAAATTAACCTATGTTAGACTGAATGGTTTAAAAGTCTAAAATGATATATACCACCTGGTTAAGTGGTAGACAAGACTTTAAGGCCTTAATTATGCCAGGTAAAATAAAATAACGCCATTATCATTATTATTATTATTATTATATTCCGAGGCATGTTGTTTGGTTTTTTAGCATTTTCTTTTCTTTTTATGATGAACGAGGAGCTGGCCCGATGCATCAACCCCCAACCTGGGGGACGGGTAATTTTTGTTCAAGGTTTTCTTCCTCTAGCCTTTGATAGTCTCAGTATCTTACTGCAAGGCAGCAGCGCTAGTTTTGGTCCGCCCTGGGTATTTTATTTCCCGAGTACCCGCCATATCTGGTGAGCATTCCCCTATCCGCCACCTGGGGAGGCGTCCGATGGGAGACTGGCAACTCCACATAAAGAAATAAGGGAAATTATGGGTGTACAAGAGGAGCCGGACATCATAGACATCATAGAAAAGAAAAGATTGCAGTGGTATGGTCATGTCAAACGAATACCAGAGCAAAGATTGCCAAAAATTGTTGTGGAATGGATCCCAATGGAAAGGAGGAAGAGAGGAAGACCGAAGAAAACTTGGATAGAAGGGGTACAAGCAGCTATGAATATCAGAGGAATGGAGGAAGATCAATGGATGGACAGAGAGGAATGGCGTTTGGTTTCCGGAAGGCGGCGGCAGCTGCCATGATACCGGATGATGATGATGATTATTATTATAGCTAAATATAACCCTAACACATTTTTAAATAATATCAAGATCCATCCATCCATAGTAATTCTGCCCGAAGGCAGGTCCTTCACTGCAATCATAGTATTTTCATGCTATGCTTGCAGCTTTACTAGGGAATTTTGTAGGTGTGGTAGCTTCCCGTTGCTTTCCACACCTGTGAAGGATGATGATGATGATAATGGTAATGATAAGGATGATGATGTTGATGGTCATATGATTTCGGGGACAGTTTGGGCCTTAAAGTGAGAAAAAACCCCGATAAAAACCTTACCCAGAAAAACTGCCCCGACCGGGGATCGAACCCGGACCCGCTGCGTGACAAGGCAGCACGCTACCTCGAGACCACAGCGGTGGACAATATCAAGATATTAGTATCATATCCATCCATAGTAATTCTGGTCGAGGGCAGGTCTTTCACAGCAATCATAGCATTTTTATATTATGCTTTGCATGACATGAAAAGAAACATAAATACCTGACCCGGGATTTGAATCCAGGACCTCTAACTTGATACATTATTGCGCTACCACCTGCGCTATCCAGACATCCTAGCACGAACATTTATTTTTTCCTTTATATATATTCTCTATCCAGAGAGGTAGCGGGAACTCGATCTGACTGCCCTCTCATGGCTTGTATAACAATTAAGCATTTTAAAGAGAATTTTTAATTTATAGCAATGACGATTATTTATTTCGATGTTATAATTAAATTTTGACAATTAGAAATGGATATATGTGTGTGTTATATTATAGGTTTTCGTGGATATAAGTACTCGTGTGACCAAGAAAGGTTTCGTGGGTTTTCCGCGTCGTGGATTCAAGATTGGCATCTGGCCGACGTGCATTTGAAGGCAGCCAGCGGGAGGAAGAGAAAAGACGACTGCAAAAGCGAAAATGGTGAGTGCAACGTTAAAAGGGCTCAATCCACTCAATAAAATAAATCAATTAATTTATAATAAAATAGGTACTCAAGGAATTTAACATTTTCCAATTCTGTTATTTTAACACAGTCTGAATCAGGAATCGAACCGAGGACCTCTAGTTCTCCAGACTAGTGTGCAGCCCACTGCACCATTCTAGACCTGGCACAAACATTAACAATTCTTTCCACATATACAAATCTATAATTCTCGTTTCGTCCGCTGTCAGGTAGGTGTCACTACCATCGCCAACGGCCGGCTTCGTTTAAAAGTATCCACATTTGAGAATTTTACACTACCACCACAGTAAACGATGTTATTTAACATTTTTCCAATACTGTTATTTTAACACAGTTCCAATAATGGATCATATTATAATATTATAATGATATTGTGAAAAGAAAAATTAATGTCTGAACCAGGAACCGAACCGTGGACCTCTAGTTCTCCAGACTAGTGTGCAGCCCACTACACCATTAAATAACAAGGAGTTTTTTTATACAGACCTATAATAGTTTTTGATCAGAATAAAATATAAAAAAGAGGTTCTCCGGGCGGGGACTACTTCAGGGAACCCATGCCAGAGGGAAAACGCCCAGTTGGTAGACCAAGAATGAGGTGGGAGAATAACATTAACTATGATTTGGGTGAGGTGGATTATACAGGGAATGATTGGAAAGCATTAGCTCAGGATAAGGATGTATGGAGAGCTTATGTCCGCGCGGCCATGAACCTATGGGTTCAATAGAGCCAGTGAGTAAGTAAGATATTTAAAACGTACTAAAGTTGGCACTAAAATTATGAAAATTATTCTCCTTTTGTGGCTTAGTTTAGTTTCCTGCAAGCAGTCTGCCTTGTGATATAATTGACCATTCCTTCTACCTCGTGCCCTCTATTATTTTAATCTCAGAGTTCTCAAATCTGCATCGACATCATTAAAAAATCTCAATATAGCCTATGTCGGTTCACATTATGTGTACTTTCTGGTTTTGAATTTAAGATTATATTTGGGATACGATGCTCTCTATTCTAATGACAATGCCCTCACCATTCCAAACTCTAGCTTTTATTTCAACTGCAATATCAGGTGACTTACATTGTATTTGTAAGTCTAAATTATACCTTATTCTACATTAACCATTATGAAGTTTGGGTTTGTATATCTTACTCATAATTTTCCTTTGGCACGTGGTTAGACGTATTCTCTTCTCTATATTAGTGTCTAAATCTCACTTCCATAGAGCATGATTGTTAAATTTTAAGAATTGAGGGGTCTAGTGAGAGAGGGAGCTATGCGAATTTGAGAAGAAATGGAAATAAATTGGGTTTATAAAGCAACTAGCTAATACCCGGCGTGCGCTGCTACTCCTAAATAAATGTTGATGTGTTTTTACCACCAGCCGTGCGCTGTTATGCTTGCTCGAGAATCTGCTTATCGCGATCTTCTTGTCATAAATGAAAGACAAAAATGGTTATTGTGAGTTATCCGTTGAAGATAAACATATGTTGTCACGGACTTTATTGTAGAGTTATCCGAGATGTTCAATTGTGTGTTCATTAATTTGGTGTATTTGTTATGGTTTAGGCAGCTTAAGCCATTTAAGCGTCAAAAAGTGAATTTGTTTCACATTTTTCTCTACAAAGGGTGATTTTTAGGGGTGAAGGGGTTGAGTATTACAACTCTCTTATAGCCTATGTTCATCCCCGGAATCTCCTGAACATTTTTCAAAAATCCATCTCAATCGGATGAACGGTATGGCAGAGCACGCTTGCCCGGGAATCTACTTATCCTGATCTTCTTGGTATCAATGAAACACAAAAATGGTTATTGTGAGTTATCCGTAAAAGATAAACATATGCTGTCGCGGACTTTTTTGTTCAGTTTTTTTGAGATGTTCAATTATGTGTACATTAATTTGGTGTATTTATTATGGTTTAGGCAGCGTAAGCCATTTACGTGTCAAAATAGGAACTTTATTTTACGTTTTTCACTACAAAGGGTGATTTTTAGGGGTGAAGGGGATGAATATCAACTATCTTATAGCCTATGTTCATCCCAGGAATCTCCTGAACATTTTGCAAAAAAAACCCATCGAAATCGATTCAACGGTATGGCCTGCATGGATTACGAACAAACAAACAAACAAACAAACAAACAAACAAACAAACAAACGAACATTGATTTTTATATATCTGATATATATTTATATATCTGATATATTAAAAAAAAGTATTTGTACAAATAAGAGATAATTTTTTTCTTCTTTAACTTACTGTTATGTAAACTATGCAAAAGGAAACATTTAAATTTTAATATAAATAGCACTAAAAGAGATACCCACAGAAGAGGAAGGGCTAACTCACTTCCAAGATGTAAAATTTTCAACTACTCACAGAAACATTCACGTAGTAAGCCGGACTAATAAATTGGAACATTTTGGGACAAATACTCTCCTGAACTGGAATTTCATTTCTATGGTATGCAGAAACAAATATGGAGGTTCGTCAGGAACCAGAGAAAAGATATAAACGAAATATGTAAATTTGTGCAATATATCAACAGAAGAATGGGAAAACTACTTTAAAGAAATTTACTCAGAACGGGAAAATACTGAGAACCCACATCTAGAGAAAACTACAAATAAATATACATTTCAGATAAGCAAGGAATAAATTGAAAAACAAGTAAAAAATTGAGAAACAGAAAATCAGCGGGTATAGATAATATCCAGAATAAATTAATTAAATACGGGAGGAGAAAAATTACATTAAGAAATTTACAATTTACAATTTATTCAAAACCATATGCAAAACCATTGCAATGATTGGAAAAGAAAGTATTACAATCTCAGTTATGAAAAAGGGAGATAAAAACAAACCAGAAAACTACAGAGGCATCAATCTATTATGCACAACACTGAAACTCTTCACTAAAATTATGGCAGATCATTTATCGATTGCATTACCACTATTAGATGAACAACAAGGATTTCGAAAAGGAAGATCATGCACAGATGCCATTTTTATATTAAAACAGACTACAGGAAAAGCTATCGAATTTAACATTCCAGTCTTCCTATATTTTGTGGATCTGGAAAAAGCATTTGATCGGGTAAGATTAAATGACATACTCAAGTTATTAGAAAACAAGAATGTATCTAAAAACCTCATAGCAATCATCAAAGAAATTTATTCAGGAAACAGTACAACTATCAAATATGGAATTAATAAATCAAAAGAAATTTTAGTCCAGCAAGGAATACGACAAGGAGACTCATTAAGTCCCATATTGTTCACACTAATAATGGATGAAATGATCAAAGAACTAAAAGTTGAAGTTAGAAAAGGAATTAAAATAGGTAACAAAGAGCTGAATATAATAAACTGTGCTGATGACACAGTTCTAATTGAACAAAGTGAAGATGATTTGCAAATGCTATTGCACAAATTTAGAATAATTGCAGCAAAATATAACATGAAAGTCTCAACAAATAAAACCAATCAATGGCATTATCCACGACGTGTTAAATTAGAAATAGAAGGGAAAAGTATAGAACAGGTCGTGAAATTCAAATATTTAGGAATATAAATTAATAGCAGCAACAGAATAACAGATGAAATCCTCCATGAAGCAAATAATGCAAACAAAATATAGGGATGTTTAAACAATACTGTTTGGAAAAATAAAATTTAAGAATAGATACAAAAGTAAGAATATACAAATCTGTCATAAGACCAGTTCTAACATATGGTTGTGAATGCCGAACAGAAACTCAAAAAACAAAACAAATCAATGAAACAACCGAAATGAAAGTTTTGAGGAAAATCGTAGGAAAATCGCTGAGAGAGAAAATTCGCAGCTCTGTTATTAGAGAAGAATGTGAAATTGAACCTGCAAACCTTTGGATAAATGATAGAAGACCAAATTGGAACGATCGCATAGATAGAATGGAGAACAGTAGATTAATGAAGAAAGTATGTGACTGGATACCTCAGCAGAAAAGGCCATTAGGAAGACCACAACTACGATGGAAGGACGTCACCATACCCCGGACCTCTAATGAATGAACACGCAACAAGCTGCCGGCTTTCATGCGTAGAGGAAGAAAAAGAAAAAGAAGAAGACGAAGCACTGATTTTTTTCCATTTCTTCTGAAAGTGACGTAGCTCCCTCAATTACTATCATATGAGCATTAATCAAACGAGAGGGAAAGCTAGTAGCTAGGCTAAGAATGAAGTGGATTAATATTACCATGATTTTTGGTCTGGACATCTTACCTCAATATTAATGTTGATTTGTTCTTGGACATGTTTCAAAACAACTCTCTGTTTTATCTTCAGCTTTCCCAGACTGGTTTTATTTATGTTGCATTATGTTGCACCACCTGGATGTCGATGTCAGCTCCATCCTGTGGTTGGCCAAAGAACCTCCAAACAAGGTCACCCTCCATCGGAATATCAAAATTCATAACTCTGTTTCTGTTCTTCTGAATATAAATTTTTTTCCCAAATAGTCAGCTCGTTTGTATTTTCTAACTGTTTTAATAATTTAGTGTCTGAATTTATATTATGTTTTTCAGACCAAACATGAGCAGCAACTGCAGATTTTTCAATTTCTCCATTTTTAATATTTCTTATGTGTTCTTTGGTTCTAATTTTTAGGTTTCTTTTTGTTTTTCCTATATATATCTTTTCACAACCCATGCATTCAAATTGAATGCATGGGTTGTGAAAAGATATATATCAAATTGAATGCATGGGTTGTGAAAAGATATATATAGGAAAAACAAAAAGAAACCTAAAAATTAGAACCAAAGAACACATAAGAAATATTAAAAATGGAGAAATTGAAAAATCTGCAGTTGCTGCTCATGTTTGGTCTGAAAAACATAATATAAATTCAGACACTAAATTATTAAAACAGTTAGAAAATACAAACGAGCTGACTATTTGGGAAAAAATTTATATTCAGAAGAACAGAAACAGAGTTATGAATTTTGATATTCCGATGGAGGGTGACCTTGTTTGGAGGTTCTTTGGCCAACCACAGGATGGAGCTGACATCGACATCCAGGTGGTGCAACATAATGCAACATAAATAAAACCAGTCTGGGAAAGCTGAAGATAAAACAGAGAGTTGTTTTGAAACATGTCCAAGAACAAATCAACATTAATATTGAGGTAAGATGTCCAGACCAAAAATAATATAATTAAAATAACCTCAAAATATAACTTCCTAAAATTAAATATTAATATTACCATGATTTGAAGGAGATATATTATACAGGAGATGATTGAAAAACATTAGCTCAGGATAGGGATGTATAGAAAGCTTATGACCACGCTGCCGTAAATCTGAGTTCGATAATGCCATTGTCATTAACCAATTGTTGTTTTATGTGGACTGTTTAATACAGACCTCCTTTACTTTTTAGTAGGCCTACTTTAACATTTTATTGGCTACATGATACAATGAGATGTTTTTGGAGTTATTAACTATCAGACAAAACGTTTTTGATACTGGAAAAGATTCGTTCTACTTCCCCTGAAGTGATTAGAGAATATTTATAAATATTATTTCGAATTATCTTCAGCTCTCTACACATCTGACTACATTTAAAGGGAAGATAAGAAGCCTGCGTACTAATAAGTTAAAACTCGCCATCTTGTATTGGGGCAATGATCATAATCTACAGTGATATAACGAGATGTGCTAGTTTCTTTCCTATAAATAACAAATTACAATATATTATTGTTTGTAATTACTAAAATATAAAAAAGGCAATGTTTCATTCTTCTATTCCTCCCAAGTAAAACTAGGAAATCGGTC
The DNA here is from genome assembly GCA_030220185.1 of Diploptera punctata. Lineage (NCBI taxonomy): Eukaryota > Metazoa > Arthropoda > Insecta > Blattodea > Blaberidae > Diploptera > Diploptera punctata. Next base: position 902,457 of record JASPKZ010007177.1, read on the forward strand.
ACTTAACAGATTAATTAATTCCTTAACGTTGCATTTTTATGTTAAAAGTGATAGAAATTTAATCCAAATATATTTCAAGCCAAAAAAATAGGAAAAAAAATCCCAGTTTAATTTTATGTGTTTTTCAAATAGGCTCATGAAAAGAAATAGCCAGAAAGGGTGACCCATAACTGTCCCCTCCTGTTGTTCATAAAAATTCTCTTTGAATAGAAAAATGTTAAGTTTCTTGCAAACTCCTGTTAACTGTATATATTGTTTAACAATGTTATCATTTAAATTATTTTGAAAAAAGCAATTCTTCTAAATATGTCCAATTTGGAGGAATCGGGATAGTACGAAAAAGAGAGCTAACGTCAAATGAAATAATTTCATCTTAATTATTAAGATCTCCCCTTCCTATGTTTTTAATTTTCTGAATTAATTCAAAATAATTCTTGACGGCAAAATTCAGTTGTTGTAGAGGCAAATAACTAAATTAGTAACTTAATCATTTAGAAATAGGCGCACCAATTGATGAAACTCATCTGGGTTTATGAATCGTAGGTAAACAATTTAGGATTAGCAGCACATATTTTACCTTTTAGAACATGGCAAATGGATTTTATACACTGATGTTCCTATATTTTATATTCTTTCCATTGCTTAATTTTAATATGCAAGTAATAGCACTGAATATCCATAATGCAAAAACGTCCCTCGCGTAAATTAAGCGAATTCCTCATTATGACGAAATTATGGCCACAATGTTGCTATTTTACGGAATATATATTTAATTTTAGGAAGTTATATTTTGAGGTTATTTTAATTATATTATTTTGTTAAATAGAAGAAACTCATTTCTTGGTGCCAGTTTCGGACTGGAGCGCAAATAGAATCATGCATATCGCTAAGTTATTACCTATTTGCATATGTTGTATAATTTGAGACGAATTAAAATAATATCTATTGATTCATTTTCCATTACTCTATTAAGATATTAAATAACTTACACTAAATGTTACCTTAGTGCCGATACATTGCCAATTATTTAAGGAGTTATTAATTAATTGAATGTGGATATTTTTCGACCCGAAGCAAACTTTTAATTTCGGTGTATAATGATCAGATTATCGCTGTTTTTTGGAGAAGAATTAGATTCCTCGTTTTATTTTTAAATGAAGCGGTGGGAGAATAAACATTATCCATGATTTTGAGGGAAGTAGGTTATACAGGGAGACATGATTGGTAAACATTATCTCAGGATACGGATGTATGGAGAGCTTATGTCCGCGCGGCCATGAACGTACGGTTTCAACAGAGCCAGTGAGTGAGTTAGTTAGTTATATACTGAGTTTCGTTGCGGAACATCAAAAGTTGTGACCGCTAGAGGAATTTTTAAATTTTCGTTTCAGATAAACTCCTATATCTAATGATCCAATTTTGGTGATTAATGAAGTTGGCCTTACTTTAATCGATTTTATATGCCAAATTTGATTCTGATTCTTTTTCTTCTTCTTCACTTCATGGGCTAGGCAAATTGCCTGTTCCGCCTCACAATTGTTCTGTCCATCTTTTCACTGGCCTTCCTATATTCCTTGAACCCCTTGGCTTGTAGTTAAATGCTGCTTTTGGTAATCTTGTTACATTCATTCTTTCTACATGTCTAAACCATTTATCTCTATACTTCTTTAATTCTATCATTCAGTGGATATATGCATTTATCTCTGTTCTTATATCTTCATTTTTTATCCTATCCATTCTTGTGCAACCTCTAAGGAAGTTCATTTCTACGCTTTGTATTTTACTTTGTATTTTTTTTGGTCTTTACCGAAGTTTAACTCCCATAAAGTAATGTAGGAACTGCCAATGTTTTATAAAACTTCAATCTAGTATCTCTTATTGTTTTGTTCTTTAATGTTCTATGTATAGTTCCACACATCATTTGAAATCTTGACAGTTTCATATTTACGTCTCTTCTAGTTTTTGTGTTTATAGTAAAATTAAAAACCAAATAATTAAAATTTGTTCCGTGTTCCAGAGGTTTGTTGTCTATTATTTGATTTTTTGATCTTATATGTTCACTTCCTCAAAAATGCCATTATTGTCGTTTTTTTCTTTTATATTTTAAAATTATATTCTTGGCATAACTGATTTATTGGATGTGTAAAGAGTAATACACATTTATTCGTTATTTCTTGAAAAAATAACCACATCATCAGGCATACAGTAAAAACGTTGAATATTTTAACAAACGGTCCATTCTTATACCTACAATTACAGTACGTTTCCCAATTTTGGATGATGTTATTAATATATAAATAAAAAAGGATAGGTCTTACACCTCTATTTATTAAAATTAGTTCGGTCTTTGATTTGCCTATATTTATTATAATTTGAGATTTTACATATAAAGTTTTTATCACATAAATTAATTTTGCGGAATAGCCATGTATATCCATAACTGATCTCTATCAACACGATCGATTGCCTTCTCAAAATCAATAAAATCAATATGCGTTTGTAGGTTATGTTCTCTCCTTTTTTTAAATATTTGCTGTAATACTC
>JASPKZ010007177.1:910000-918378 GCA_030220185.1 Diploptera punctata
TAAGTATGATGAGACAGGGAAATCTTGACGGAGCAACAGCAGCCTTGACCGAGAACATTGCACAGGCCACCAATAAGGTAACCAGGGCAACACGCACGGCGAAGCCATGGTTCGACGAGGAATGTTACTTATCAAGGCAAAGAACTCTACAGCTCCTCCACGAAGCCAGAAAACCTGAAAACATCGCACTAACGGACTACGCAGAACAACGCCGGGAGTACAAACGCCTACTAAAAGAAAAGAAGACAGCCTATGATCTACACCTAGAACAAATCCTAATCGCCGAAACAGAAAGATTAAGCCATATAATATATTAAGGACTTCCAAGAAACGTCACCCAACTCCTCTCGTGAATCTGGAGCAATGGGAAACCCACTTCAGAAACTTACTAGGAGAGAAGGGCGAAACAGCAGTTGATCCAGCGCCGCACATGCATAATACAAGAACAGAACTCGACGACCCAATCACTCCTGAAGATGTAGCCCGCTTCATAAGCAACACTAAAAACAACAAGGCTGCTGGTCCGGATGGGATATTCGCGGAACACCTGAAAACCTTGTCTCAAGATCTGGCAGTACCGCTAGCCCTCCTATACAACGAATTGCCTCACGAACAGCACAATCCCACAGCAAATGGAGAAAGACAATAATAGTGAGTACTCCACAAAGGCAAAGGCAGGAAAGACGACCCAAACAGTTACAGGGGAATCGCTTTGGAGAACACAATGTTCAACTATTCTCCAAAATCATACTAGAGCGCATCGAGCTAAGATTACGAGCAAACATCCCCCCGGAATCAATTCGGATTCACTCCAGGCAGATCGACTTTACATGCAGTACAAGAAATCCTAGTTGAGATAGAAAATAGCATGGCACAACCAAACACCCCCCTGTATGCAATATTCATAGATTATTCAAAAGCATTTGACAGCATTAACAGAAAGTTACTTTGCCACAAGCTGGAGAATGCACTGGGCAGGTCAAGTCGCGAACTGGAGACAATAAAATCGATTCTCAGCACCAACTATGTAGCAATCTACGATGGCATATCAATGTCAAAAGAAATTGCTCAAACACGAGGAGTCCTACAAGGAGACCCACTGAGTCCAGTCCTCTTTAACATTATGACGGCCGATATTGGACAAGCTATAAACGCAAGAAATACAAAGCTATTAATGTATGCCGATGACATGGCCATCCTTTCCAAGAGTCCTGAAGATCTGCAGGAGGCCATGAAGAGTATCAGAAAATGGGCGTCAGAAAATTCAATGGAAATAAATAGCTCCAAAACAAAAGCAATGAAGTTCAGAAGAGGAGGCAGATTATCAAAAAATGACCACTTTATGTGCGGCGACTCAGCCCTAGAAATAGTCCCCAACTTTAAGTACCTGGGAGTGACGCTGCAGACCACTGGAACCACGTTCACCATGCATATACAAGACAGGACCACAGCGGCAATAAATTCGATGTTCGACATCCCCAAGCTTGAGAGACTGTCCCTGCCAACGGCGATGTCACTGTTCCAACTCAAGGTAGCACCAGCGGCCACATACGGTATTCAGATAATTTGGATTCACCTAACAGCGAAAAACCCTCAAGAAATGAGAATGTCAAAGCCAGATATCTCAAGAGGGCCTTGTCACTCTCAAAGTACACAAGAAACAGCTACGCCTACAGAATAGCACATGAATCCTACTTCATTGAGGACATCAAGCTTCGCTTCAATCTATCAGAAACCCAGGCATATAAAGACGCCATCAAAGAGAGACAAAACAAAGCCAATGCAATACCGATGGAAATAATGGACACAGAAACGATGAAAACCGATGTGTGGAAAGGACCGAACTTCCAACTTCGCCACCTATACACACGCTTCGCCGCGCATGGTTTCCACTGGAAAATATGTCAGAATCCGTCATACCACGACCCGAAGGAGGACTGCAGATGCAAGCTTTGCGACGAGCCATGCTCCAGGTACCACCTAATGAAATGCCAAAGCAGAACTCAGCCTCTCACCAAAATTACAAAAGACTGGTGAAAACTCTAAATGTACACATTGTGTTTAATAAATCAATATAAATCTTTCAATGCGATTTTCACCCATTTATAATCATTGGATCGACTTGAAACTTCGTATACTTGTAGAGGATCCGTGACAATACAATACTTTCATATTTATTTTCTAAACTCCTGGTCATAATCATCAGAAAATAAAAAAAAGTGTTTTTGTATCAATGTAACGGAATCTTTCAACGCGATTTTCACCCACTTAGAAACATTGGGTCGACTTGAAACTTTGTATACGTGTAGAGGACCCGTGACAATACAATAATGTTATATTTTGTTTCTAAAATTCTGGCCAGAATCATCCGAAAATGAAAAAAAAACTGAAAACTGGTATAATAGGTTGCGGACTTGTCGAGTTTTTAGTCAATCGTTGTAAGAGCTCAGTTGGTAGAGCAGTGAACTCTTAGTGGTATATAATTTCAGTAATCCATAGGTCGCTGGTTCAAATCCGGCTGGGAGGTTTTTTTTATAGAGGAGTATTACTTTTAGCTCATACTACAATAGCATCGAATTTAAAGATATTTACATTTTTATCTTATTCTATAAAATATTAAAACTAAAAAATAAAAAATAAATAATAGTTTTAAAAAACTAATGAACACGCTTTATTAGAAACTAAAAATGAAAAATAATTTTAATTTCCAATACGCTTGGGATAAAATAAAGTGGTCAACAAAAAAATCATCTCCAACACCATATAGAATAAAATTAGAGTTATCAACAAAAAGAAAATAATTTTACCATCAAAAGCGTGGGGTGCTTTTTATGATTTTTACATTTTCTTCTTAGAGAGCTTACTTTTACCAATATCTGTTTATTATCAAATATATTAATTGATATAGAGCACCACACGGTTTTGATGGTAAAATTATTTTCTTTTTGTTGATAACTCTAATTTTATTCTATATGTGTTGGAGATGATTTTGTTGTTGACCACTTTATTTTATCCCAAGCGTATTGGAAATTAAAATTATTTTTCATTTTTTAGTTTTCTAATAAAGCGTGTTCTTTTAGTTTTTTTTAAAACTATTATTTATTTATTGCTAATTCTATTTCTTCATTCCAAATTCTTACTCATTTTCTGCTTTTAATTTTTATTTTCTTTTTCCTATTGCTTCCAGGACTGCCTTTCCAATACAACTTTTAATATAACTTTTAATATTATTCCGTTCTTCATCTAATATATTTCTAGTTGGTGTGTGTATGAGGTATTATTGTGGTCTTTGTTGATATAATTTCCTTATACTTTTTTCTTGCAAAAGGTATATTTTGTACACTTCTTTATTTTATGGTTTATTCCTGATTTTACTTATCTTGATGTGTATAGTTCTTTTGTACGTTGTGTTTGTCACTGAACTCCTTCTAAGTGACTGGACTGATTTTGATGACGATGATGATGATGATATATATATATATATATATATATATATATATATTGTGTGTGTGTGTGTGTGTTTGAGTGTTTGAGTTGGTCCCTGAATGGTTTAGATTCACAATTGTACTCGGTAGGTGCCGCTGTGATCGGGTTATAGGATTTTTATGCCAGATGTGTAGTCATCTGCATTATCGACATATTCCGCGCGACAACAATGTACGTCATCATGCACGCTTCTTGAGCCACAACAGAGAGTTTTTTGCGACCTTATGTAATAATATTGAATTACGTATTAATTAGTGAATTTTATGGTAAAAAGTAACTTATATTTTTATCGTCAGGCCATGACAAGAGAATTGAACATTCGGGCAGGAGAAAGTCGATCGGGTACGCTAGTATACTAATATTTATATATATATATATATGTATATTTTAACATTGAGCACTGCAAGCTTAATATGGAAGATAATGCCATTTATTTTTCTTATCATTATATATATATATATATATATATATATATATATATATATTTATTTATTTTTGTCAGTCACTAGATAGGATCGGTGAAGATCTGTAAACGTTTTTTCAAAGATTTATATTCATGCGAACAACCTCAATAGCCTCTATCGCTCAGAATTCGCTAAAATTGATTTATTTAAAAATGACTCAGGAAGTCATACATGGAACTTTAATTAGATGATAAATAGGAAACATATTTTTATGTGCTTAAATTTAAGATTACAACATAGCATAGTGAGAACTGACTATATTTTAACTTGTTTTTACACAAAAAAAACAGTTGAGTAATATATAATAGCTGTATTTAAATCCTATATTTTACTGCATAAAAATATGTTCCCTAATAGTACGTAAACAATATAGAGAAATCTGTGCTAAATAAAATTTCACATTTCTATTAAAATTCAGATAGGAGATGAAATGAAACTAATTTGGGCACCATGTGTTTTTAAATGGAATTTTTCACAGTTTTAAAACAAATATAATTTACAAAAAAAAATGTTGAAGCTGAAGATGATGCATATGCTTGGAAAATACTGCACACAGCTGGCGGAAACTGATATTTCGAGTATTCTATTTTTATATTGTACATTTTACATAGTAACCTCAACGGTGTTTCTTCATACATTTTAAAAGTGTCGAACAAATATATATAATATTTGTACAAATTGCAGCATGAAATTTTACTTTATTTTCAAGCCGATTTATATAATTTTATTGACTATTTAACTCATGCCCGAAATGGGAGTCAATGACGAATCACGTTTCAATGATTTCTGTTTTACAACCAATCAGAGTCGTGTTTCACGAAATATTTATCAGTGTTATATTTACCATATTAAACAAAGCTCCTCCTTTTTAATATTCTGAACAAGTCTGACCATTATTTTGCAGTGATACCACCAAAAAAAGAAACCACTGTTTGCACTTTCTTAAATGTATTTCTTCCCAGGTAATAATCCAGAAAAATATAATTGTCATATTTACATCATACGACATCAGAAATGAATTAATATACCGTTTGATGTGTTTCAATTTTTTCCACTAGAGAGCATTCTTACAATATTGCGTTCCTTTGGCTATAAATAGTATGATCTGGTTGCATTGATAAACAAAAGAAGCAGATGAAGCGTACCTATCGTTTCTCATTTGTTTTCAAATATCGCCGTTTACATTAAATATATAAATATTTTAAAATAACTATAGTTAAATAATGATTTGTGAGTAAACAGCTTAATTTTATTCATTAAATAGTCCTAACAAATGCCACTCTTGATTTCCAAATTCTCTAGATAAATTCACTCCTCACTTCGTGAATCGTGAATTTTTCGATAATTTGGAAATCACTCATGGCATTACTTATGACAAATCAGTTTTGATAAATAACAAAATTATAAACAATATAAAGGACCTGGGTCAAAAAAATATTTTCTTCCTACTGAGGAGTGTTTTAGATGCCTCATCAGACTGAAATACAAAATTCAAGATTAATATTATATAGAATTCAATTGTTTCCTTTAAACGAAAAATATTCATTGCTGGAATTTTTAGTTTGTAAGTTAAAGTAAAAATATTGTAAAGTGAGAAGGTCCATTTAAGCTATAAACATGTTGATACTCAAATAAAATCTTAGTCCAAATTTACGTAAATTTAGTAATGAGACAATGTATACGTTGTTTTACGCACTCACAACTACGGATTTCTATATATTTAAGATGTTGTAACTAAAAAAGTGATATTTAACATTTTTCAATACTGTTATTTTAACACAGTTGCAATAATTTATCATATTATAATATTATAATATTATAATGATAATGTCTGAACCAGGAATCGAACCGTGGATCTCTCCTTCTCCATAGGAGTGCGCAGCCCACTACACCATTCTAGACTTGGTACAAACACTAACAATTCTTTCCAGTATTGGAAAATGTTAAATAACATCATTTACTGCTTATAAAAGTGGTGGTGTAAATATAGATACTTTTCTAAACGAAGCCGGCCGTTGGCGATGGTAGTGACACCTACCTGGCAGCGGACGAAACGCGAATGATGGATTTGTATATGTGGAAAGAATTGTTAGTGTTTGTACAAAATCTATGTGTAGTGGGCTGCACACTCCTACGGAGAAGGAGAGGTCCACGATTCGATTCCTGATTCAGGCATTAATTTTTCTTTTCACAATATCATTATAATATTATAAAAAAGTGATGCAACAAAGAATAAGTCTTCCATGACAAGGTTGTAACCCTGTTTTTTCTTTTTTAATTTGGTTGTTACATGGAAAAATGGTCCCACGTGTCATATAAAAACCATTTCCCATGAAAAACTCTAGAGTTGGAAAAAAATAAATAGGCTTATAGTTTTCTTCTTGGAAGCTATTAAATATTAAATAAATTCATTTTTATTGTTAAACAATTGTTGTATTTGTTTATCTCCACTTTTTAGTTAGAGCTTTTGTAAAGAAATGCTTGTATGTTTTTAAAAAGTGAACTCCCATCAAAATAAATAGACGAATCTACGAAAAACTGGTTACTAAATAAATAATAGTTTTAAAAAACTAAAACAACACGCTTTATTAGAAAACCGAACTAAAAAAATGAAAAATAATTTTAATTTCCAACACGCTTGGGATAAATAATTTTACCATCAAAAGCGTGGGGTGCTCTTTATAAATTAATATTTTTGATAATAAACAGATATTGGTAAAAGTAAAGTCTCTAAGAAGAAAATGTAAAAATCATAAAAAGCACCCCACGCTTTTTATGGTAAATTATTTATCCAAAGCGTGTTGGAAATTAAAATTATTTTTCATTTTTTTAGTTCGGTTTTCTAATAAAGCGTGTTGTTTTAATTTTTTAAAACTATTATTTTTTTTTTAGTTTTAATATTTTACAGAATAAGATAAGAATATAAATATTTTTAAATTCGATACTATTGTAGTATGAGCTAAAAGTAATACTCTTCTAAAAAAACTTCCGAGCCGGATTTGAACCAGCGACCTATGGATTACTGAAATTATATACTACTAGAGTTCACTGCTCTACCAACTGAGCTCTTACAACGATTGATTGAAAAGTCGACAAGTCCGCAACCTATTATACCAGTTTTCATTTTTTTGATTTTCTGATGATTCTGGCCAGGATTTTAGAAACAAAATATGAAATTATTGTATTATCACGGGTCATTTACAAGTACACAAATTTTCAAGTCGATCCAAAGTTTCTAAGTGGGTGAGAATCGTGTTCAAAAATTCCGTTACATAGATACAAAAGACACTTTTTTTTTTATTTTCTGATGATACTGGCCAGTATTTTAGAAAATAAATATGAAATTATTGTATTGTCACGGGTCCTTTACACGTATACAAAGTTTCAAGTCAATCCAATGTTTCTAAGTGGGTGAAAATTGTGTTCAAAAATTCCGTTACATAGATACAAAGACACTTTTTTTGATTTTCTGATGATTCTGGCCATGATTTTAGAAACAAACTATGAAGTTATTGTATTGTCACGAGTCGTTTACTCATATACAAAGTTTCAAGTCGATCCAATGATTTTAAGTGGGTGAAAATCGCGTTAAAAGATTCAGTTACATAGATACAGGCCAAGCTAATATAAAGCGTGAAATAACATAAATTGGCAATAATGGAAGGCAAAGACACAGAATGCTGATTGATGTATGCATTTACCTTTGTTTTTTATTTACCAACGCTTTATATTCGCTTGACCTGTATCATCTATCTAGCTAATCTATCGATCTATCTATCTATCATCTATCTTCATCTATCTATCTATCTATCTATCTATCTATCTATCTAAAAAAAATCCCCTTTTTATTCTAGCTATTATCTATCTTCTATCTATCTATCTCTCTATCTTCTATCTATCTATCTAGCTATCTATCTATCTATCTATCTACTATCTATCTAATCTATCTATCTATCTTAGCTTATCTATCTAGCTATCTATCTATCTATCATCTATAATATTCTATCATCTATCTATCTATCTATCCTATCTATCTATCTATTTCTATCTATCCTATCTATCTATCTATCTATCTATCTATCATCTATCTATCTACTATCTATCTATCTATCTATCATCTATCTATCTATCTATCTATCTATCTATGTCTATCTATCTATCTATCTATCTATCTATCTATCTATCTATCTATCTATCTTATCTATCTATCTATCTATCTATCTTCTATCTATCTATCTATCTATCTATCTATCTATCTATCTATCTATCTATCTATCTATCTTCTATCTATCTATCTATCTATCTATCTATCTATCTATCTATCTATCTATCTAGCTATCTATCTATCATCTATCTATCTATCTATCTTCTATGCTATCTATCTATCATCTAATCTATCGATCTATCTATCTATCTATCTATCTATCT